>CALNHX010009950.1:0-44645 GCA_940337035.1 Agriotes lineatus
ACGTCAGGACACCAGATTCTAATTTACCGCGGCACATTCCGCAGAATTATCTAGGGTAGTCGAGATATGACGAACTTCTTCTTCTTCTTCTTCTTTATTTATAGGACGAAGTCCTATTTTTATTTTCAAGGATTAGGTGGTGATTCCATTGAGGATGATACCCAACTTTGGATCCATCTTTGTTGCGGCTGGCCCGGTTGTCTTCTTCCTGGTGGCTTATTGTCTCTGCAGATCTTAACTATTCTTGTATCTTCTATTCGTGTAATGTGTTCGTTCCACCCTCTGCGTCTCGCTCTTGCCCATTTCACCACATCTTCTATACCGCATCTGTTTCTTATTTCTGTGCTTCGTATCCTATCGTGTAATGTTACTCCAAGAATGGATCTCAATGTTTTCATCTCTGTTGCTCTTGTCATCTGTTTGGTCTTTTTCGTTTCTGCTCGCGTTTCTATTGCGTATGTCATTACTGGGCGTACCACTGTTTTATATATTTTTACTTTACTCTCGATATTCAAGTATTTGTTGTTCCAGATAATATCTCTGAGGCAACCAGATATTTGTTGAGTTTTTATGCATTGGATACGTGTTTCTTGTTTTGTATCTCTATAAGCCGATATTTGCACCCCCAAATATTGAAATTTACTTACTTGTTCAATTATTTTGTTGTTTATTTCTAATTTGCATCTTGTTGGCTGTTTGGCAATTACTAGGCTCTTTGTTTTGTTTACTGATATTTCCATATTATATTTCTTGGCAGTCAGATGAAACTGTTGCAGGAGTATTTGTAATTTATCTTCCCTGTCAGCTATTAGTATGGCATCATCGGCGTAGCACATGATGTTGATATTATGGTTTCCCATTCTGTATCCCGGTTTCGTTCGTACGTCTTTTATAATTTTGTTCATTACCAAATTGAACAGTATAGGGCTCAATGAGTCTCCTTGTCTTATTCCAGATGAGATGTCTATTTTCCCAGTAATGATGTTGTTACTTTTAATTTGTTTGATGTTGTTGGTGTTCAAATCTTTTATTACTGCAATTATTTGCGATGGGGCACTCTGTTCTAATAGTATTGTAACGAACGCAAGAACGGCCTTGAAAGCAGATGTGCGCGGGTGAATCAGTGGCTGCCGGCAGAAGCAGGTGTGCAGATGTGTCACAGCGTTCCAGACTTTCGGATAAATCTGGAGCCAGGTGCAGTGCATGACTCACGCGCGCCCGAGGTCAGATGAGTCATGCTTTTATCGGGAATTTCCAGTGAATGCCGAGAAGTTTCTGGAACCTCTCCAGTGAAATATAAATACTCGCGCAGCGGGGATGCGAGTTCAGTTCTGAAATAATTCTCCGGCAGTTTGAACTCACGTCGAGGCTTGTTAGAAGCCCCCATATAAATAAAACGCGTGAACATAAATAATAGAAATAAACAACCATATATAATCGTTAGTGTTTAAGAGTGATATAAATAAATAAATGTATCGATAGTTCGTTAGTGCTTGTATTAATTAGTAATCTGCTTGATAATTCTCGTGTGCTTGTAAATAACAATAATCGTAATAATTCATTGTTGTAAATAAATGTTTGAACCCATGTTTGTCGTATAATTTTAAATAGCCCGAACGTTAAGAACGTAACAGTATGTTAAGAACGTCCTCCAGTTGTATTCTATCGAAGGCTTTAGTCAAGTCAACGAAACACATGTATGCCGGTACGTTATATTCCATAGCTTTTTCAGCTATCTGTCTCGTTATAAAGATGGCGTCGAGTGTGCTTCGATTTTTCCTAAAACCCTGCTGTTCTTCGTACATTGTTATATTTTCCTCAAGTTTTTGTTGCAGTAGTTTTGTAAACAGTTTCGTCGATGAGTTTAATAGTGTAATTCCTCTATAATTACTTGGTTGTGTTTTACTTCCCTTCTTGAATATAGGTATGGTAATGCTCTCTTTCCATTGCTTAGGTGATATTCCGTCTGCCAATACTTTATTAAAGAGTTGTTTAAATTCTTCGGCTAGTTTTTCGCCTCCGTATTTTATAAATTCATTGGGGATTTTGTCTGGTCCCGGCGCTTTTCTATTTTTAATTTTGGCGATGGCCTCTTGTATTTCTTGTAGCGTCAATTCGACCTGTTCCATATTTTCGACATGATTCTGTACTTCTGGTATCCTTTCTTCCGTTTGGGGTGTTCTTTCATATAATGATGTGAAGTAGGCCTTCCATTCTTTTTCACTTATCTTATTCGTTTGAAAGTTCTCGTTTAGGTTTTTTTTTCTGTTCTGTATCATTTTCCACACTTTCTTTTGGCTTCCTTACAGATCGCTTTCCATATTTTTTGTGAATTTCTCCCAGTGCGCCGTTTTTATGTCTTTAATTTTTGCGTTTACTTCATTTCGTGTCCTTTTTTACTGATTAAAAGCAATAAATATCTGTATCAATGGGTTTATTGAATTCAGTGTTTTGCCCTTTGTAGTATTGCGCACATCTGCAAGTTACATAAGTTATGGCTAGCTTTTTTTTCGATAGGCATGGATTCAAAATCTGGTTGGGTTCACCTATTTATTCAAAATAAAAATCCCCGTGATACGCCACTGGGCTATGAAATTTAGAAGTAGCAAACACGCAGACTCGCTGCTCTGTCAATAATATCTATCAGCAAATCGATTTTACGTGCAATTCATTTCTGTGTGATTATAGTGAATTCAAAATCAAATCCATGAACAAATTAACAGGTAATTCTAATCTCGAGCTTTATTAAGCTGTCCTAATCGTGTTTTGTTTTAGATCGTTGGCGGGTTCCTTCGCAATTCAGATGTTTTCAACGCGTTCCTAACATAACCTCAACTTATATTTTTACAATTTCTGGAACTCCTGCTCTATTTTGACGTATTATAATACTGGGATCGGTTCCTCTCATAGGGCTTGTTCCTCATGGTAAATTTCGTAGCTCTAGCACGCTTATACGCTTGGGACCACTACCCTGACCTTTCTTAGGCTGCGGCAACTTCCTCGGACAGCTTCTCCTGATGCTTGCGGCTGGATGCTGAACCCCCGGAATGCTGCAACTGCTGTGCTGGCCTCGTGCACACCGGGCGGACCTGCTGACACCCTCTCTCAGGCTCTGGAACTTGGCTGAAGCCCGCAACTGGTGCTCGTACACTGGATCTGGTCTGCCGATCTTGTCGGAAGCGGTCACCGGAGAAAATATTTTTAATATATTGGATTTTTACACCCACACTCTCACATGTGCACTGTTAACTCCTGATTACACCGGTATAATTTTTATTAATTTATTTTAATGTTAAATGGTATAAAATACAAATAAACTGGAGACACAATTTAGCTTGTAAGGAATTAATTTAGTTTCAATTGTTTTTTTTTCGTTAACAACAATTGCCTATCTGGCTACATAAAAAACAGATGTTAACTGAATACAATGCAATTACTTATAATCTAAATTTACAACTTAATTTATAAAACTGTACATAATCTTACTTTCTAAATTATTGTTTGTTCATGTTTGCAATTTATCTAAGTTCTAGCGCCACTCACGAAGTTTTATTTTAATTGTCTGTTCACTTCTGTCATTACACTGACTTATTTTTATAAACACAAATTTTGTCCATTTCCTGTAGTGTTATGTTCTTGCAGTTTTATAAAAACTTGTCTGAATTTCATCAATTTTCAAATATCACTGCTCCCTTTTCTTCTAGCCTTATTCGATCTAGTATTGTGCTCTTTTTACACTGTATTGATCATTCTGTCCTTTTTACCTTTATTTAAAAAGTTCATAGAACTGTACTTATTTAATTAAACTGATATGCAAATTTAATTAACCTGCATGTAATAAATCTCTTTGGTGATAGATTTGTTGAATTATTTATTGACTTTATATTGCACCAACCTCTTAATTTACGTTAATTGATAAAACTGAATCTAATTTACGATTTGAGCTCTGCCTTATTGCCATTTATTCTAAAGTAATTTCATTTAATATCGGCAATACTTGACTGATGTAATCATAAATTAAAATTTCTAATGTGACTTCTTGCAGATGCCTGCTTACCCCAGCTCTATGCTTTATTGACTTGCTTTAAATTATTGATTCCGCAAGCAGAGTTGTGTACCGGGCTAAAGACCATTTCAATATATCAAAAAAAAATCAACCTATAAAATTTGTGAGTGCAGGCATCCAAAAAGCAAAACTTACAACAGATGCAATGACTCCGCCTAAGGTGAAATTGACAGTGCAATCTGCTGCCGATGAGGAGCGGTTCCTTTTGGCTCGTCTGTGGGAACCAGCAATAATGAATGCCATTAGGTGGTACATATCCTATCTACATGAACAACCGCAATTAGTATGTCATGATGGCTTCACAAATGCTTTTGTAAGGATGTTTTTGGCCTCTGAGGGCCTTCTCGTGGATGTGGAATTATACATCAATTATGTTGAAACGTATGGCATCTTCTACTGCACCGACAAACCCAAACTATCCAGTAAATACTTTTTATAATTTTTTTTATGTTGTTACGATTTATCTTTTCCTTTCACTAAAATAAATACAAATAACAAATGTAAAAATGCCTCTATACTTACCAATCCCAAATAGTTTCGGCCAGGGAAGAAATAAATCGTCTTGGAAATATTTTGAAATTGAACTTGCAAAATAATGAACTTCTATATTGGCTGAATTTAAGCAAAAAATGCCAATATGAACAAAAAAATCTTAAAATTAAAGAAAGAAAAAATCAGTAAAGAAATTTTGGAGTCTGATACTAAACAGAAAACACTATAAAGAATAATAAAAAATGTGTAAACAATAACAATAGCAATAGAGTGTCAAGTGTGATTTTCTTAGAATCTCACAATGACTACTTTGTGTATGTAGCCGACGATTCATTAGTAAAGATTCCTTCATCAACGTACACTCACAACGTTTATCTCTGGAAATTACGTTCAAATCACTAGATCTATATAATCAATTGGTTTGTATGTACAAAGACAATGTTTTATGGTTATTTGACCCGATAGCTCATAACTGCAAAGTTCATATTAAACACGGGCATATTACTTAATAAATTGAAGCAAGCCAAAATTATACCTTTATATAAATTGGGCGAACTTGATGATGGATCAAATTATAGACCCGTTGCACTTCTCCCCAATTTGGGCAAAATTATAGAAAAAATTATTGCAGTTCGAATTTTAAATGTCTTTGAAACCAACCATATTTTTACGGACAGTTTGGGTTCGGAAAACGAAGGGACACGTCGGGAGCTGTGCTGAATCTTATTAATTGTATAACAGAATCATTGGAAAATAAAAAATTCTCTTTTGCACTTTTTCTCAATTTAAGCAAGGCGTTCGACTGTGTCATAAAAAGCATTTTACTCGATAAACTGGAGTATTACGGTTGCAGGGGGATAACTCTAAAACTAATTTTATCATACTTATCTGACAGATCTCAATGTGTATTTTCCAAAGGTCTGTTACCGCACAAAAACGATACCACGACATAACAATCCAGCCCCTCAGGCGTGCAAAACAAAATCATACGCTCGAGAGCCGGACCTGCTATCCATGACACGATAAGACGACATGACCGGGAAATAAACCGTGAATACAAGACCCCAGCCCTGTTAAGATGGCGGCAACAGGAAGGGTTGCTCCAGCTAGAAACTCAGCAGCGTGGGCGGGTTCTTTAGGACCTTCGAGTTAGGGCTGTACTCCGATACGAGAGGTAAATGATGTTACATAAAGGTACGCCACCACTTTCTTGACTAAATCGGGAAAAACAACGTCAGCAGCACAGGTGAGATTACTTGAAAGTGGAAATGGGTAAAGTCACCTTGCTACTTTTACCTTGGCAGAGTTCGGTTGGCGAGTTACATACAGTATCGACTTACCTTACAACAATAACTTAATGAAGCAGCTGTTCAACTCCTTACAACTAAAACAGTACACAAAAAACGCATGCACATATCATGAACACACAAATGAAAAACATAAGTACTTGACAATGAACTCTATTGAGATAAATAAAATATATGTAGGTGACAATGGACATGAAATTGACTAGTTCAATTTAAAAATGCTCAAAAGGATTAGTTGGGTTAGATTGCACAACACGTTAACTTAATTACAAAGATACAAACAATGAACTTGACTGCAAATACATTAATGTGGCTCAAGGCAAACGAAACTGCCACAAGTTACGTTACACAAAGAAATACGACAATTGATCAAATTTAGCTAATAGCAAATAACATCGTTAACAACAGAGACGTTGAACTGTTCCAACACTAGACGGGGGCGCTCACTGTACATATTACACTATAAAAGCTAATTTAGACTGCATAATTACTAGCGGCACTGTATGTGTAGTCGCCTTTCCAAACAAACTGCCTCAAGGCGCCTGAAGAAATGGAACGACGGCGAAATCACAAGGGTGGACGTGGTGCAGAACACAACCTCGATGGTGTACGCGATAAGGGGTTGGCCAGATGAATTAGAATCCCCCGAAGGGTGAATAGATGACATAACGACACTTCCAATACAGGAACCGCAAGGCAACGTGCGAGATTTAAACAACACGACGTCATACTTAAATTAGCGTTGGTTCTATGAAGTGCTCGTTAAAATCCGCGACAGCGATAATTTTGGAGTCCCGCAACCCCACGAAAAGAACTCTCGACCACACTAACTTGACTTGCTTCAACTGCACCCCAAACGGTTAATGTTCACAGCACTAAGAACGCCAAGGATTTCCCACGTAACTAAACAGTTCCATTACTTAAGAAGGCACTCCGGTAAGTTCAACAGGTCCTCAAAAGGCACAATTCACAGAACACATTACTTGAAGCGGAATTACAAGGTTCATTACAAGAGCCCCTCCCCCCCTTCCCGGTCGCAAAGCGAGGCGGACCGGGGGTTAAAAATCAAATATGTTTCTTCTAGTTCAAGGACCGGTAGCAAGTCACGCTTAAGTCACAGATTCGAAATTCAACTGCCGTTGACGCAAGCGCGTGACTACGTTCCGTCCTTGTTCCACTTGTTAGGTTTAAGAATATGACGGATCGAAAAGATGAAACAACTTTACTTAACCAGGGGGTTCACACGTAAAATTACAACCGACTGTTCGGCGTCAAGAACCACTTAATACGTGATAATGGCAAGATGACATCATTCATGCAAAATTCAACAGCCGAACAAAGGTCCTTTGTCAAGCGGCTTACTGAGAATTTACGAACAAAGAAACTGTACTGCTTGCAGCAGGTTTTAATAACATTGCCAAGCTAAAGATTTGGACTTAAATGAATCAGAAACAACTTTCGTATGGGAAATAGATATTGAATACATTACTAAATTGCGAATGTTTACTACATGATTCGGAAAAGATATTAAAATCTGAGGAAATAGCTAAGCTTGACAAATAGTTCTAACAGGTCAGTATAGTCAGATGTCTTCAATTTAACATGGTGTCCCAAAAGAAAGTGTATCGGGACCGCTGTTTTTAAAAAATCTTTTTTAATGACTTGCCTAACGCTGTTTCAATTTTCACAACTTTATTTGCAGACGATTCGATCTTTGCAAACCATATAGAAAATGAAACTCTTGTCAATCAATTAGAAAAAAATATTATTAACGAAGTCTCTGATTGGTTCAAGGCAAATAAGCTTTGTTTAAACCAAAATAAAACTACTACGTTCTTCTTCTTCGGCACTGCAATCCTGGAGGATTATGGCCGCATCTCTCGATGCTCGACTAATTCATTTTGGACACTTTAAGGTGAATCACTGCTTATTACTTATTGTTAATTGAGTTAATATTTTTTTGTAATTTTGGGTGAGTTTTAGGACTTTTCACTATATTTCTTCACACACTGCGGTTTTGCACCAAGTTGCACCAGTTTGTTACTCCCAACTTGTGGAAGTCCTGTGTAACCTCATCTTTCCATCTTAATTTTGGTCTGCCTTTATTTCTAGTAAATTGTGGTAGCCATTGTGTTATCTTCCTTAGGGGCTTTTGATCAGATTGTTTCATAATGTGAACAAAGCATTTCAGACGCTCTGCGTTTATGAAATTTATAATGTCTCCACTTGCTATTTCTTTCTTCAGTTCAAGATTCATCCTTTGCCTGTATTGGTTGTTCTCTGCTTTAATCGGGCCTAATATTATTCTTAACATTTTTCTTTCAAATTTTCTTAGCGATTCTTCTTCTATCTTGGTAAATGATAAGGTCACTGCTGCGTACGTGATTACGGTCTGATCATGGTTTTATAAATCCTAATTTTGTTTTTTTACTCAATCTTTTACTAAGAAGTAGACTTCTGTTACTAAAATACGCTCTATTTGCTTTCTCTAACCTTTGATTAACTTGTTGTTTGTGTTCACTTTTGCTTACAATAGTATAGCCTAAATAGTTAAAGCAGCGTACTCGCTGAAATACATAATTTTCGGTTTCCAGGTAATTGTTATTGTCTAATTCGGTTTTCCCACAAAAAAATTTGGTTTTTGCTTTGTTAAATGTAGCCCATATTCTTTTGCTTCTTGGCTTAAATTTTCCACCGACTGAATTAATGCTTCTTTTGTTCTACTGACAATAACTACATTATCGGCATATGCGATGATTTGTGTCATTTTATGGGTAACAGTACTATCCATTCCGAGCTTCATAATCATAGATATTGCTTTTAGCACGAGGTTAAATAGCATAGTAGAGAACGGATCTTCCTGTTTGACTCCTTTATTTACGCTGAGAAATTCTGTAGTTAGGTTTGGCAATCGGACTGCTATTTTAATATCTTTTAAAGTTATTTGTATGAGTTGTATTAATTTTAGGGGCATTCCAAAGTTTACTAATTCTGAGATCAATTTACTTCTTTTGATTGAATCAGAGGCTTGTTTGAAGTCGATAAACATTATCGCAGTCGGTAATTCAGTATGTTTATATGTCTCAAACATCAATTGGGCACATACAAAGCCGCCAAAAGCCATAAATCACTGATAACTGATAAAAAAGCATGCAACTTCGGCCGTATCATGTGTCGCCTATCGACGTCGAGCCTCTAAAACGAACACCATCATCATTTGCTGTTCCCCATCAACACATTGTATTGTATTCTGTATTGAAATGAATTGAATAACGGAATGCCAAAGGAATGAATGTCCGCGAGAATTGACGCCTCGCGACCTTTTCGTTCCTCGGAACGAATCCGGACCGAAACTTGGACTCGATCCAAATCGATCCTGCCCCGGATTCGATCCTTTGTATCGAATCCGACCGGATCGACACATCGCTACTGTACAACCTGCGAACAGTGCGGGTTAACTGGATTCGCAAATAGCGAACCAAGTGAAATGGTACGAGATACCTTCACGGTTTAGCTGGAGTCCTCTGCAAGAGGCCAACCAGGAAGAATAGCAGCTCCTTGAAGACGCTAACGACTGCCGAATCGACAGGTTCAAAGGCCGTTTTGACAGCAGCCTTGCAGCGTTTTCTGGGCTACGGGAGGAACAATAAATGGAACCAGGTTAGTCCTATGTGAGAATTGCGCAATTGTCAGCGAATGTGTCGCTGACTGATAAGGGTCAACTACCGGACGGCTTGATATCATTTTGCTGCGTGTGCATGTGGAGGCGATGAACCACAACGCGTTCCCAAGAAAACAAGAATAGACGACTGCAGGTACGAGCCATTTTGGGTGTGTGAAATTAACTTTGCCGGCGCTATTAAACGCTCGTAATTTAATAAGATACTCTCTTATGCGTAGTGTATAACTACTTTGGGTATTTGTTTCCTTGTACCTTTTTCTTGGTGTGTTCCTGTAAATTGTAAATTGTTGGGATTTTTATTGTCATTAAAGTTTGTATTGGTGAGTACAACATTTCAGGTGTCTACGAGTGTGGCCTTAAACAATATTAGCACCCTTAGCCACTCTGGAAATGAAAAGAGAGTCTCATAGCACACCGACTGATTAAGCTAGCGAACCCAGGTCATTTTAAAGTAATGATTCAGTAGGTGTAGGGCCCGGACTAAGAGGCCGTGTTACACTTTCTTTTACAATGGAATGATATGTGCTTGCGTCCATTTCATATGCATTACTTCTATCTTCCATATTTCTACAATCAGGTTTGTTAATTGTTCGTACATTTCTTTGCCTCCATAGATTATAAGCTCTGAAACTATTTTGTCTGGGCCTGCTGTTTTGTTTTACTTTAGTTTTAGAATCACATTTTCTACCTCATTATATGTAAGCTGAGTTACCTTTTCGTGATTTTCCCCGTGTGTTTGTTGGTTGCTAATTATTTGTAGAACCTGTTCACTATCTTTATATAGCAGTTCCCGAAAATAATCTACCCAGATCACTTTGACCGTCTCTTCTTCACATTCTATTTTCCCTTCTTTGCTTTTGAAGCCTCTTGGTCTAATTGTAGGCTTTTTATATAACTCACTTTTTTTGAAAAATAATTTGTTATTGTTATGTAAACTTTCACTTTCGACATCTGTGAGTTTTTGGTTCATCCAATCGTTTTTTATTGTTTTGCATAGATTGTTTGCTGTATTCCTGTTGTACCATAGCCAGCTTCATCTGTTTCCGCTAACGCTCAGCGGGTATGAATGAAGCTGGCCATGGTTGTACACGTATTTTTCCTTATCTTCTATTTTCCTTGTTCTCAACCATTTTGATCTGAACGCTTCTTTAATTTTTTTAGCTTTCCTACAGTTTTCATCATACCAACCGACTTGTCTTCTTTTTTCTTTACATCGGATTTCTTGTCGTGCAACATCAAGGATAGCTTTCTTTATAGTATTCCACGGGCTCTCTATGTTTTGTAATGTTATATTTTGATTCATTTTATTGGATTTTTTTTTTGTATAGCCGATTGTACACTGTTCGTTATCAAGTTTTTGAATATTCCATTTATCATTTTTTGGTTGAAATTTACCTCTTGTTTTTATTTACTTCCACTTCTTTCTGCTCCTGTGATCGTTGTTCAGTTTTACTACTTTAATATTTTCAAATAAACAAAATATTTTTTAAACTAAAATTTTTAGGCCTTACCTTGGATAGCAGATTAACTTGGCAAACACATGTTGACAATCTTTCAATTAAGTTATCAAGAGCAATCTATATAATTAGACAAATAAAATCGGGTAAGCTTAGATGCTGCCATTATTGCATACCACGCATTATTTTCTAGTGTGATGGCGTACGGTCTGATAAACTGAGTTACCTCTACACATATTTAAAAAAAAATATTGTACAAAAAAGAGCCTTGAGAGCGTTGGCGGGGACGAGTCAGTTAGACAGTTGTAAACCATTGTTTAAAAAATTTAACATATTAACGCTACCTTCAGCAATATTATATTGCAATATATTACATATTGTAACGACCTTCGAGAGCCTGGTCGCGTGAGTCAGCCTTCTGGATCAATCGAGAGCGGCCTCGGTAATTAGGCGCGCGACACGTCAGCGTTTGCTGGAGTGATCGAGAGGGTCTCGACGCTTCCGGGATGAGTCACCCGGCGATATACATATATAGGACGGCGCGGCGGGAGTTCAGACAGTCCCGAATTCAGCTTTGAAGTATGCGGAAGCTGCCATATAAATAACGCATGTGTGTAAATAATTCTAGCGATATAAATCATTTATGATAAGTCGTGTAAATAAATAAATTGTATCTGTTGTTAGAAATAGTTCCTGATTAGTTTATAAATAATTGTGTTCCGCCTTAATAGTCTTGTGTTGTGTAAATAGCAAAGATAAATTGCTGTAAATAAATACTTAAAAGAAGAAGCGGCGTATAATTTTTAATAGTTCGAGAACGTAAAACGTAACAATATAAAAGAACATTATGGTGATTACACAAAAAACGGCGAACACACTAAACGAAAAAATTTCGGAATATGATTATTTAATTTGCTCCCTAATACTCTCAAATATGATCCAACAAAAAATTTTTAAGTTAAGCTTAAAAAACGTCTTCTGGCCAATGTGTACTATAAACTCTGCCTTTTCAGATTTGTAGAAAATTAATAAGACTATCTTGTTTTATTCACTGTAGTATTTTGTTGTTACTGTATTTTTCTGTAGATAACTGTTTTATTTGTATGCATTATATTTCTTAAATTTTAATCAAAATTGTGACATCTAAGAACCACTGTATATATTATGCTGAATAAAAAAAAATTAATCTTTTAAAATTTCAAATATTTTCTACTCTTCTTGGTTGTAGAAAACATTCCTTACTATTTATCATTACTCATGTTCACAAGGGGAACCGTCGTGACCCGAGTCTTTTATGTCTCAGGCCCATCTCTAAGGGGCTGTATCTACCTATAGATGAGGATGGCAGGGGACTGATAAATTATTATGCTTTTATTATAAATAATTCAAACTAAATTGATTAAATACAAAATAATTTTGTTACATTTTATAAATTGGTGTTTATTTTCCTTCTAATAGTGATTTATGTTACAGATCAGGTAAATGCATTTTTACAGTACAAGTTCGATGTTTACGGACTAGGCGACAAAGAAGCAGAGTCTAGAATTTTGAAACAAGTTATTGATATAAAATGCAATTGACTCAATAGCTAAAGGATAGTGACCATTTTCACAAAAGAGAATGGGTCGCAAAAAGTTTGCAAATGAATAACCCTTCATTTTGGGAAAATATGATTACGAGCAAAGCAGTTCATTTTGAAACGAGTGGATTTATAAAAATGCAAAATAACCACTTTTGGTGAACAGAACCTGATACATGAATGTTTTTTATACCCTCGTAGTGTTCCTGTTTGATGTGTGACTGTTACTGTTGAATACTATCGAGTACTAATGTTAGAAGAATTGTTGCAACCGGATTTGGATCGGTTAGGTTGGGTTTCAATAATAAGGAGCTACATCACATACAGCCCGAGCAACAATCAAAATTCTGAAAGATCTCTTTTTAGACATGATTATGTCAAAAGGAGGTAATATTGATTGGCCACCTCCTTCACCCAATCTAACAGCGTCAGACTTTTCTTCTTTGGGGGTACTTCAACCGAAGAGCTTATGTGAATACAACATTCGTGAAGAAATCGAGGTAGTAACTTAAACAACGCGATGTGAAAAAGTAATGGAAAATGTGGTTGAAATAGCGCGCATTTGTGTTGCTGCTGGAGGTTGCCATTTGTCCGACATTATTTTGTACACACACATAATTGAAGGAGTAGAATAAATGGTTTATGAAAAAAGAGAGTGTATTTAAAAAAAGTCGTAACACTTCTTTCGAGACATGCTGTATTATAAACTTCGTAAATCGCACAGTAGGAGCTGGTAACTTTTGGTTTTCATGTTTTGTGGTTGGTGCTGCAACTTGTGAGTCGTAGTTGGAGGTTGAAGATTTTCCCGTTATAATTAAAATACATTTTTAATAATATACTTACTTACTCTAGAGTATACGAGTTGTAAAATAACAAAAAGCGTCGAATGTGAAAAGGTGTAACATCTGTAGTGTTTAACAGCAAATAAGAATAATTATGTAAGTTTTTTATTTTGTGAGGTTATGATTCGGCGTCTAACGTAATTGTTGTAGGGCCAGGAAGGGCTCTGAATCCGAGTCGGAGGATAAAGACAAGAAAAAGGAGAGAGGAAGGGACAAGAAGAAGAAATCAGAATCTGGTTCAAGCAGCAGTGACAGCAGTCGCAGGTGAGATCAGCTGCCCAATTTTTCACATTCGCTTTCGTTTGTTTATGGGTGAGCAACTGTACGTTCCATTTTGCAGTTCTTCTGAGTCGAGTTCGTCAAGTGGATCTAAATCGTCCAGCAGTTCCAGTTCAGGAAGTAGTTCGCGTTCTAGTAGTTCCTCATCGGACAGTTCTTCTTCCAGCAGTGATAATGATCGTACTCGACCTAAGCGCAGGTACTGCATATTAGCATGATTTTTATACATTATAGTTAATTAGAAAGATAGGCAGAAGTGGAACGTGAATAGCCAAAGATTTCTTAGTATGTATCTAGGGATTTGTACCTTTTTGGCAATAATGATGGACATTTTGTGATTTTTTAATGTGGAACTTTTCAAGTTTTCTGGCATTGTTATATTTTAAACGAATATTATTTAAAAGGACATTTTAAACTCATTTTAAGTATAATACACCTGCTGAAAATGTTTAGTGACAAAACTTGATACCAGATTTTCTGTTTTTCATATTTCAAACTTCCTTTTTGTCTCATTTGTGTTTCACCGTAGTGGCATCTTTTGTTAGTTTTGCAATATTCAGCAGAGGGTTATTTACCAGCTCTTTATAGTTAGGGGTTCTGTTGTTACCCAAAAAGTTGGCACCGCAAGCTTGAAAAATTCTCTGACCTTTTGTTATCATCACGTAAGGTTTCACCAAAATGGACATCCTTCATGATATCTGGTTTTTATGGTCCAAAAAACTCTTTTTTCCTGAAATGGTCAAGAAAGCAGGTCAGGACTAGTCACTTTTGAAATTTTTGCAAGGTTAGTCATTTTCACTTTACTGTGCGCCTTGATGCGATAGTTTTGTTTTTAAATTTTTAAAGAGGGATTTCAGAAAAAATTTGATGCCCTCACCCTTGAACGTCACTGTAACCTGCAGGGAAATAATAAACCATTTATTGCATTTTTGGCATATGGTTTACTATTAATGTTTACAGTTACATACTATCTAAAAAAAAAAATTAAAGTAGAGGCATACTTACTAACTTATCCGCAACTTTTACTAATGGTTCTTAACGCCACTTCTTGTTAACTACAGTTTTCCTAAATATTTTCAAATATCGCTACTAGGGTATATTTGAGGGCCCATCAGCTAGACTCAGTGGAGACAGCGTGCAGTTCTTTAAATGATGTAATTACCAAATATAATGAGTGCCACTAAGTTTTTCAATTACAAAAAATATACTCGCATACATCAAGAACTTATAAACTCAGTTCAATCGCAACAGGCCATAACACAATGTCTGAAATTCAGAAGTTAGCAGTAACAAAAACAGACAAGGAATGGTATAAACAGAGCATTAGATTTATTAAGCAATCCTGCATAAAGTAACCATTGCAGTAATTCTTAAGGTCGTTACTTACTCGAAAGATGCATCCCCAACTAACGCTAACATAGCAGTGATTAGCACAATTCAATAAGCAATTTAAGTTAAACCAGTGAAGTGTAAATTTAGATACTTGAAATAACTGCAGAAGCTTGCCGGTAAAGCAGATTACCACATAATCGCGATCAGAGAATAGAGCTGTGTTTGCACGACAACTGCGTTCAAGTAAATGAGTGTTTACACTGTCAAGAATTATGCACAAATTCTAATGCTAATGACGTCTTTTACACGTAACAAGATCTTGAGATGATAGATCTTCTCCAGGCTTTGCGATCTCGTGCTATTCTCTTCGCTTGGGTCTAGTCGAGTCCCCTACTTTCAAGAGTCTTTGTAATTATGGCATTCCAAGTGGTTGTCAACGAAGAACATCCTGGTTGAAAAATTTACGAGACTGGTACAACTGCTCCTCGGTAGAACTATTTAGGGCAGCAGTATCGAAAATAAGAATAGCTGTTATGATCACCAACCTCCGATAGGAGAAGGCACCTAAAGAAGAAGAAGAAGTGGTTGTCGGACTATCTCACAGTCATTTCATTCGGGTACCCTTATGACCTTGGCTAGTTTTTCCTCCCCCATTCTACTAATATAGTCAAATCATTGTAATTGTTGGGTTTCTACTTTTTTGAAGATGCCCTTTACTTTTAGGCTTATTCTGACATTTTCACTTCGTGTTCAATCTAATTTTGTTACTCTCTCGATCTTTCTCAAAATCTTCATTTTACAAGCCTCAAGCTTTTGTTTCAGTTTATTTGAGAGAATCCATGACGCTCAAGTAGAAGCATTCATAATGCAAAATGGTGGGTCCTTTTCCTGTAATATTTTTTTAATTATAAAATTTTTTTAACTTTTGATCTCACTATTTGTTTCTACATTAAATTCGTAAAAATGATATTCTTTAATGTTTTTGAGCGCTAAGAAAAATTGCAAACATTAGAAATCATACAAACATAATAGCTATTTATGTTACAAGTATGAAATTAAGGACTGAAAGTCCGCTTTTCCATAATTTTTTATTCTACGGCTTTGCAAATAATTTTCCTATTAAAAAATTACAGTTAAATCCAGGAGGTCGAGAAAAGTTGAGATCATAATCATACTAAAAAATGGCAATATGTATCTTGATTTCAGCCAGTGGAAACACAGCAGCAGTTTTTGTTGCTATGGTTAATACTGCTGAAAAGTAAAAAGTACTAGTACGAAAAAGTGGGTGTTAGCTTTTTGATGCAGTAGAACAAAAAATTATAGTAGTTTATAACAGCTCTTTTCAGGTATAGTTAATATAGTTTTGGAAAATGATTCAGCCAATAATATTTTTATAGAATATATTTTACGTTTCGTCAGCTTTAGATTTAAGTAAAATATTAACAAACAAAAATAATTTTAATATTTCTTTTAAAAATTACAATACAATAGGAAATCAATTTTTGACAATATAAAAGATAAAACAAAAATATCAAATATTGTTTACCATATTAATTGTAATAACTGCAATGCTAAATATATAGGACAAACAAAACAAAATCTAAAAAAAACGAATAACTCAACATAAAAATTCTATAAAAACAAAAGTTTTAAACCCAAAAAAACCATATACTGCTCTCTCTGATCATGCAGTTGGTAATTATCATAATTTTAATTTTGAATCACCTAAAATATTGCAAATTGAAAATATTTTACAAAAACGCCTTATGCAGAGTTAGTCATGAGTAGGTTACTTCCGACCAAAAGTTGAATGCAACCCAAAATACAAAGAACGCCTATCACTTGGTACAATATTTATTATGATTAATAAATTGAATCAAAGTCCCCAACTTTCTGTTTACATGTCATTGGTGACACTAAGTCTATGTCAAATTCGAGTTTATCAGGTTAGGTTTTGTGTCAATTTGTGTCAAAACTGGTGGCACTGTAAGTCTATGTCAAATTCGAGTTGATGAGGTTAGGTTTTGTGTCAGTTTGTGTCAAAACTGGTGGCACTGTAAGTCTATGTCAAATTCGAGTTTATCAGGTTAGGTTTTGTGTCAATTTGTGTCAAAACTGGTGGCACTGTAAGTCTATGTCAAATTCGAGTTGATGAGGTTAGGTTTTGTGTCAGTTTGTGTCAAAACTGATGCAAAAACTAACCTGATAAACTCGAATTTGACATAGACTTACAGTGCCACCAATGACATGTAAACAGAAAGTTGGGGACTTTGATTCAATTTATTAATCATAATAAATATTGTACCAAGTGATAGGCGTTCTTTGTATTTTGGGTTGCATTCCACTTTTGGTCGGAAGTAAGCCACTCATGGCTAATCCTGTATATGAAATGATTGAAATAAAAAAAAATACAAATTCTATTAATTACAAAACAGATATAGGACCGGTTGCAGAAAGCAACGTTAAGTCTGGTGTTAGCTAAAGCGATGTCAAAGTGAACAAAAACGAATCAAATCTCAAATGCTTATGGTAACTAATACATTAGTAAACAAAATTTGATGCAATTTTGTTCACTTTAACGCGATGTTAGCTAACACCAGACTTAACATTGCTTTCTGCAACCGGCCCATAGAAAATCTTCATTTTATTTACTATAAATGTCTCTAAAAATTCTTCTATAATTAAATAAAAATTTTTGTATCAAGATATACATTTAAAATAAGGAAGTTTTAGATTTCAAATTTTTGACATCTGACGTTTTTACTCTTTTTAAATATTATATTCAACTTATATAGTAAGAAATAGTTTTAACCTTGAACATTTTAAATCTTAAAATCTAAAAATTTCTGTCAACTTTATAGTCCAGTCACTATGTCCAAAAATAAGGCCTTTGCTGGAAAGTGAAGGGAAATTTGAAATTCCTTTTTTGGGGTGTTTGGGGGGTCTAGCAAAGCTTAACTTCAAGTTGTCGACCAAGATTTCCTATGTGCTATTTCCGCCATCTTGATAAATGAATGCGTTTGATTTTTTTGTGATAAATCGGTTCCTGTTAACACTACATGAAAATAATGTAAACATCTTTGTAAGAATTTTGAATGTTCTACAATTTATGTTCTATTACTTTTTCGCGTAGGAGCTATATTTGTCGAGATATCGAACGCGAAAGGAGAGCGTGAAAGGGTCGAGATTTTTTTTCGAGCTTCTGGGCTTGTGTCTCTTTTCTCTTTCTATTTAGCAAAAAAGTAGTCATTATCAAACTTGTAGAGATTGAAAATAGCTTCAATTTGACCTATTACAAATTGATATGCGACTAAAATTACGACTTGTAGAGCGGGCCAAAGTTGTCAAATCGGTGCTTAATTTTTATTTCATGTATCGTACTACTACATAAATGGCATAATAAACTTCATTGCATCATGAGAATCGTTATATTTCAAGTAGCCAATACGTAAATTGTTATTTTTGACGTATCTGCTATAGAAGATCGGTTTAGAAATTTCTAATGAATTAAATTTATTAGTAGGCCAGGATAGAATCCCAGTTTCTGATGATATCAAAAACTTGGGTCTCTATCTTGATGATTTTAAATTTACTAAACATATTTCAAAATGTCTGTAAAAGTCATATAGTTCCTTGAAACTTATTTATCAAAATACAATTTTTAAGCGTAAATGTGAAAATCGTTTTGTGTAATGCATTAATCTTGTCCTGTTTTGATTATTGTGACGTTGTTTATCATTCGCATTTAAGTAGCTTTAATGTTGCTAGAATTCAGAAGATTCAGAACTCATATTTACGCCTCATATTTAGAATACGAAAATATGAAAGAATTTCTTATAAGCTGAAAGATTCAAACTGGCTTAATACGAAGAAAGGCGCTTCTTTCATTCTGCATGTCTTTTTCACAAGATCATCTTGAGTAGATCACCGAGTTACTTATACAACAAAATAAAGTTTAGAACCGACGTACATACTTTAAATATAAGATTTAAAGGAACGCTGACTCCACCTCAACATAAGTCAAAATTTTTCAAGTGATCGTTTTCTTACAGAATTACTAAATGCTATAATTCGTTACCAAATGTACGTCAAAATTTAAAAAAGCTATTTTTCTAAATTTTATGGGTAAACATCAATGAATTAATTATTAGGGTCAAAATAACACACTTAATAAATTGCTTGATCACTAAACACCGCCATAGCTGTTTTGTGCGTAATATTTCGCCTGGCGCCAAAGCAGATCGTTGGATTTTTTGTTTTCTTTTCTTTTTGTTTTTCACCGGGTTAAGTGGAAGAGCAGCGGATAGATCTGTTTTTCTATCAAGTTGAACTTCGCCCAAGACATTATTACGTTTATTTTTTCTGTGTAATTTTGTAATAATTTAATAAAGACCTTCGTTATTATTATTATTATTTTTATTATTATTAATATACAATCATATAATGCTGTATACTATCTACTTGATGAAATATAATGATTTCAATAATGTAGTGAAGTTTGTTATGTCATCTACGTAATAGTACGATACATAAAATAAAAATTACGCGCCAACTTGACAACTTTGGCCCGTTCTACAAGTCGCAATTTTAGTCGCATATCAATTTATAATAGGTCAAATTGAAGCTATTTTCAACCTCTACAAGTTTGATAATGACTACTTTTTTGCTAAATAGAAAGAGAAAAGAGACACAAGCCCAGAAGCTCGAAAAAAATCTCGACCCTTTCACGCTCTCCTTTCGCGTTCGATATCTCGACAAATATAGCTCCTACGCGAAAAAGTAATAGAACATAAATTGTAGAACATTCAAAATTCTTACAAAGATGTTTGCATTATTTTCATGTAGTGTTAACGGGAACCGATTTATCACAAAAAAATCAAACGCACTCATTTATCAAGATGGCGGAAATAGCACATAGGAAATCTTGGTCGACAACTTGAAGTTAAGCTTTGCTAGACCCCCCAAACACCCCAAAAAAGGAATTTCAAATTTCCCTTCACTTTCAAGCAAAAATGACATAGTGACTGGACTATTACATATGGTAAGAATAATTATACATTGTTTAAGTTATCTAACCTATAATTCATTTTCCTTTTAGTCTATTATATTAATGTGTAATTTCTGAAAAAGTCAGCTAAAACTGACGAAACGTAAAATTGATTCTATAAAAATATTATTGGCTGAATCATGTTCCAAAACTAGATGGAAAAGTAATTTTTTTATGATTTCTTTAATGTAAAATCATATTTTGAGGTTGAATAGTTAAAAAACTTAGAGATTTAAAGATATTACCCGGAAAGGGTCCACAGTAGGGATGGGCATGTGACGTGAAAACAGTCAGGTCACGGGGTTAGTTTCACGTCAAATATTTAGTAATGAATAAAAGACTGCAGGGTGCCCCGCTCCCCCGCCGCCTGACATGGTGAAGCGGGATGCCATTGTACTTCTGTGTGGCAGCCTGCAGCGACGCAGCTTCACACTTGTGTTGTGTTGTGAATGTTGTGTCTACAGTCAATCGCGCTGCGTTTAGGCGACGAAGTAACTTACTTTTAGTTTCTAAGACGTAAAAGTACTTCTAAACCTAAGTATTAGAAGTGTTGCCTAGCAACATATGACTCATGCTAGAAATCAGTATTTATCCCTTGTTGTAAGCGATTGTAGTCAATTTTCATTTATTTATTTTTGTGTTAATTATTTAACGTGTAAAACATTTTATTTTCGAGTTTTTAGTTCTGTTGCGTGTCCTTTATTGGTTTTAAATTTGAACATTCTGTTCTTGCTGAATTTGAATTTTCAAATAAAAGCTGCGGGTCACGTCATGAGTGGTGAACGTGAGCGTGCATGAATGTGCGTGCTTAAAGCAAGCATGAAACGTACGTGACGTGAGTTAATACTCACTCACGCGCTGATCTAGTCTACACCTTGGTGTCACGGACGTCTCTGGTTTAAATACATTTTGTCAGATACTGTGTAATTGTAGGACGTATTATTATCACAGTCTTTCGTCCTCCCATTAGGCTCTTATTTGTTTTTATTAGGTTGTATGCATGAATTGTAGTAGAAGGCACACTATGATATTTTATGCAATTGTTGAATTGACGTTGCAGTGTCAACATGCAGAATATTTTACGGAAGGAGACAAAACTTTAACTGGCTTCAAAAATTATAACTACAAATTGAAAACTTGTCATGTCTGCACCTTTTACAACTTAATTTCACGTTTCTGAAATCAACGAAAACCGATTTCATAGAAGCAAAATATAAATTCACATTTATGAAAACCGACTTCATACAAAATGGAAACATATCAACATCATGAAAATAAATTTCACATTTCAAATTCTGGTAAATAAAGTGGCAAACTCTAGACATAAGTTTGAAGCATCAGATTTTTTGCAATAACAGTGGCATTTTGTTTCCAAAATTTATTATTGATAATGCACCCATTCATGCAAATCCTGAGACTATTTTGGAATCTGAAGAAGGCATTGAAATTATACATTTGGCTCTGTATTCATATTTACTAAATCCTATTGAACTCGTATAGAGTTGGTGTAAGTCCAAAGTAAAGACGCAAATACACTTCCTGGGATGTACAAATCACGTAGGATATTAAGCTGCTAGGTTTAATTGAATTCATAAGTGTGTAATTGTTAAGTGTTTCTTACTGTGCTTGCATTTGAATTAAATATTAATTCTTAATTTCATGCATTTTCATTCAAAAGCAAAGAACTTGAAATCTGTTTTAATCACGTTGCGATCTATTTTCGTGGGTGAAAAGTTAAATTTCTTAAATTTGAAAACTATTTTCATGTGTAAGAAGTCTGTATTCGTTAGTCTCAAATTTGATTTAAGAAGTGTGAAATAAAGTTGTTTAAATTTAAGAAAACCGTGTTAATGCAAAACTGTATGCTAAATTTTATTACCTTAAAGTACCGGTGCGAAATATTAATTAAAAAGTAACTTCTCGTCTCCCCCTTGAAGGAGGACATGGACATGTGTTAATAAAGACTTGCAACCACCTAAGCAATTACCTCCCAAAGTGTATCAGTATAATTTGTCATAAATAATTTTTGCACAGTAGGTTTCACCCAACAATGTAAACATAATTTAAATTTTTTAATATTGTTACCTGAAATCAAGTTTTACAATTCTGATAGAGTTGTTTTTATGTTTTAACGTTAAATTATTAGAGGTTTTTATAAAAATGCAAAAATATGAGAATGTTTAACAGTTCTTATCAAAATCGTTGTGTTATTTCTTTTACGTGATTGTATAAGTAATTCTACATCTGTCAAAGTAAAAGAATCTATTTATTACCTATAACATTAAAATGACAAAATCTTAAGCGAGCTTATGAAAAGTCAGTGGAAAGAATGTAGTCACTAAACAGGCTTCAAACTGGAGTTTGAAGAACCTCACAAAAAAAGGGAAATTCCACAATGTAAACGATGCCAGTGCTATGGGCATATGCAAAATTATTGCACCAGACCATATAGATGCGTTAAATGTGGTGAAAGCCACGTTTATAGAACTTGTCTAAAGACTCGCAATGACGGTACTCCTCCTATGTCATGGGGCTCACCCAGATAATTATAAGGGCTGTACAGTATACCAAGAAATTTTAAAAAGTAGATCTCCAGGGACGAATGGCACGGTAATTAGAATGCGACAGCAATGGTAGCAGGCGCAACCGCATCAACAGCAGCAACAAACACATCTACAAAGAAACGTACAACAACAAACTATATTAATAAACAATACAAATATAAAACATAATAATATTGGTAGTCCATCTTACGCCCAAATTGCTGCAGCAAATATCGTACCCAACATTGCACCCGAAATGATTAGTGAAGCTACTACCAATTATATGCAATTCATGCAACAAATGTTACAACAGGAACAACAGCTCATCAACCAATTGACTGCTGAAATCAAAACATATTTTTAACATATAATAAAATCGATATCCTACTAATATCGGAAACCCACTTCTCATCCAAATCATACTTTAAGATAAATAGTTATAATTTATATTACACTAACCATCCTGAAGCTGATGTAACTGCCAGAGGTAGCTCAGCTACATTAATTAAGGACCACAAAATACACCACAAAATTCCTAAATTCCAGGAAAACTACATGCAAGCTACTAGCGTATCAATAGAGCACTGGAGTGGACACGTACAATATCTGCAGTTTACTGCTCTCCAAACTACAGAGCAAATAAGGAAGGATTTATTGAATACTTCAGCATGTTGAGCAAGAGATTCTTGGCGGGAGGAGATTATAATGCTAAAAATACTAGATGGGGCAGCAGGCTCACTGCACCTGGCAGAGGGAAAGTTTTTCTGATCATACTCCCGTATTAGTCACTATAGGTACAACATTTCTGATAAAATCCCATTACAAACCAAGAAAGAGGTTGAAAAAGCTGTCAGTGAAATAACTACTATAATTCAGCAATCAGCATGGGGGGCAACCTCAAAAATAACAACTACAAAACAAGCTCAAAATTGTCCAAAACTTGTTAAAGAAAAAATTGAGGAAAAAAGGAGACTCAGAAAAATATGGCAGCGCAGTCGATATCCATCAGATAAAGAACGCTACGAGGAAGCAAGCGGTGATCTAAAACAACTTCTTCAAAAACTTTGAATCCTTTAACGATTATCTGAAAAACCTCTCTGCTACAGAGGATACCAAATACTCCTTGTGGAACGCCACTAAACGAATAAAAAAGACCTCAAAACCCATTCTCCCAATACGAAAGGAGGGTGGAACATGGGCACACACCTAGAAAATTTTTTCACACCATGGCCAATACAATCTACAGCTGAAGAAGCAAAAGAAATAAAGGATTATCTTGAAGCACCATACCAGCTGTCGCCGCTACCAGATTTATTCATTATAACTGAAGTAAAAGCCCTAGTAAAAAACAGCATAAACCCTAAGAAAGCTCCAGGATATGACCAAATTACGTGACAACTAAAAGAACTGCCACGCAGAGGATTAGTCTTATTAACAATTATATTTAATGCCGTTTTAAGAGTGGGTTATTTTCCTGCACAGTGGAAAACAGCTGAAGTAATTCTTATACTTAAATCAGGAAAACAACCATTCGAGCAGAGTTACCACAAGGAAGCGCCTTGGGACCTACACTGTATCTACTCCATACAGCTGACCTTCCAACAGCAACATACACACACATAATGTCATTTGCTGATGATAAAGCTATCCTGGCAGTTCACAGGAACCCAATATCAGCAGCAATACTACTTCAGGAATATCTCAATATGCTTCAGGATTGAGCTAACAAATGGCATCTCAAATTCAACCAAGACAAATCTGCTCACGTAAATTTCACAAAATGTCGAGGAATCATGCCCCCAGTCACACTCAATGCACAAATATTGCCACAGGCCTGGGTATGCACCTAGATAGGGGATTAACATGGAGATCGCACATCTTCAACAAAAGGAAGCAACTAGGCCATAAATTCAGACAGCATTACTGGTTACTAGGACGGAAATCTCCACTAATTTTTAAAATAAATGACTAGTTTACAAAGTTTGCTTTAAAAAGAAATTAAAAATGAAACAATAGGAATAGAAATCTGGAATATAGGGACACTAACAGGGAAAGAAGTAAAACTAACAGAAGAAATAGAAAGAAACAACATACAAATCCTAGGAATAAGCAAAACCAAGAAAATGGGCGAAGGAAATACATATTTAACAAATAAATATATCCTATACACAATTAAAAGCGAAGGAGGGAGCAGGTATAACAATAATAACGGAAGGAAATAAACAAATGAATAACTGACATTAAAACAATAAACCCACGAATAATAGCAATAACCTTAAAACTAGAAGAAACAATCAATATTATACAAATATATGCATCAATAGAAGGAACAGTAGAAGAGGAAATGGCAAACTTTTATGCAGACTTACAACAAATCCAAGATGAACTGAGAGAAGAAAACCAGAAGACGATAATAATGGGGGACTGGAACAGTAGAGTTGGAAATTATCAAAGCAGAGGAATGGGATGTATGGGGGATATGGAGAAAGAATGCAAAATAGAAACGGAATAAAAATGATAGATTTCTGCAGAAGAAATGATATATTAATATGTGGGAACAACCATTAGAAGACAAATACACATTTTTGGCAGAAGAAAGAAACGCCAAAAGCTTAATAGACTACATAACTTACACACAGGACTTAACGGAGAAGATTAAAAAAATTGAAACAAAGAAAGAAGCAGAAATAGGAACACAACACAGATTAGTAACAGCAGAATACCAAGCAAGATTAAACAACACCCAAGAAATAAGAAAATATGTTAGCCTAGCAATACATAAACTTAAAAATACAGAGAGCAAAGAAAAATATCAGATGGACACAGACAAAGAATTTCAAAGAAAAGGGAATATGCAAACAATGTGGATGCTAGAAAAAAGATCGAGAGCCTTCAAGGAAACACTGAAGAAGGCAGCAGAAAAAATATGTGGCGTAAGAAAATGTAACAGTAACATGAAAGCGACAAGCTGATGGACTGAAGAAATAAGAGGATTGGTAAAACAAAAGAAGGTAGCTTGGAAAAAGTATATACAAACAAAAGAAATGGGAGATAAAGAAGAATACAGAAGAAAGAGAGACAGAGTGAAAGAAACAATTAAGATAGCAAAAAAGGAATCATGGAGGAAGATGGGAGAAGAGATAACATAAGTACACAAAATAAACACAAGGAAATTCTGAACGAGAATAAAAAGGTTAAGAGAAGATAAAAGAAAAAGTATAAAAGCAATAGAAACAACCAAGGACAAATACAAACAGATACGAAGGGAATACTAGAAACATGGAAAGAATTCTACAAGAATAAGGGCCGGTTGCAGAAAACAATGTTAAGTCTGGTGTTAGCTAACGCGACGTCAAAATGAACAAAAACGAATCAAATCTCAAATGCTTATGGTAACTAATACATTAGTAAACAAAATTTGATGCGATTTTGTTCACTTTGACGCGATGTTAGCTAACACCAGACTTAACATTGCTTTCTGCAACCGGCCCTAAGTATAACTCGACAGTAAAATTGGAAGTCAGTAAAACTCAAGAACAAAAAAACCAGGAACAAACAATTAAGAGGGAAGAAGTAATTCAAAAAATAAAAATTGGGAAAGCATGCAGGGAAGACGGAATAGCGCCGGAGATGTTAAAGGGGCTAAGCCCTTTACTATTTATAACTATAATGGACAAGATAATCAAACAAATAAAAGAAAAACACAACCGACTGGATACAGTAATAGGACACAGGAACTGAGAAGCAATAAAAATAAGCAGTCTCTTATACGCAGATGATGTGATACTAATATCAAGCACCAAAAACAAAATGCAAAGGCTGGTAAACGCATGGACCGAGGAGATAGAAAACATGAAAATGGAAATAAACATTAGTAAAACCAAGACCATGATAGTAAATGAAAAACAAAAAGGGGACCAAAACAATAAGGACATAATAAAAACAGGAAACTAGAAAAAGTATCTTAATGACCAGTGGGATAGCTCACAGGAAATAAGGATTCGCATAGAAAAGGCTAGAGCCGTGTTCAACAAAATGAGCACCATCTTCAAAAGCCACGATTTGACAATCAATTCAAAGTTGAGATTTCTGAGATGCTACGTCTTCCCTATCCTTCTTTACGGTGTAGAGTCATGGACCTTGACAAAAACAACACAGAAAAAACTGGAGGCATTTGAAATGTGGCTCTATCGCAGGATGTTGAGAGTGTCATGGATAGAGAGAGTAACGAATGACGAAATTCTACAAAGAATGAAAAAAGAAAAAGAAATACTGACTACAATAAAAACAAGAAAACTCCAGTACCTAGGGCACATTATGCGGAATGAAAACAGATTTCAACTACTTCAAGTTATACTACAAGGAAAAGTACAAGGCAGAAGAGGTCCGGGTAGAAGAAGGATTTCGTGGCTTAAAAACCTAAGAACATGGTTTTCTATGACTACAACTCAGTTATTTAAGACAGCGGTCAACAAAATCATCATAGCCCAAATGGTTGCCAACATCCGGAACGGATAGGAACCGCAAGAAGAAGAAGAAAAAGTATCGACGTATGAATTCCTAGGAAGTATGATAACAGCAGACGGAAAAATGGAGGCTGAAATAGTAAATAGAGCAAACAAAGCGACAAGAATTTACTATACATTAAATAAAACAATACTAGGACACAAAGATATCGACATAGAGGTGAAAAAGAATATACACAACATGATAACAATACCAACAATAACTTATGTCTTCGAAAGCTGGACACTTAGAAAGAAAGACGAACCTAAAATAACTGCAATGGAAATGAAACACCTTAGGAAAATGGCAGGAAAAACTAAGCGGGACAGAATAAAAATGAAGACATAAGGCCGGCTTCTCACGAGGCGTTTTTGTAGCGCTGCAGAGTGGCGCTGTGGAGTGGCAGGGTACGCGATTGTGTGGCGCATTATTGCAGCGCTACTGTGTGGCGCTGCAAGGTGAAACCGAAATAGGTAGTTTGTCACTTGCAGTGCATCGAGATGGACGCAGACGATCTTTTGCTGTTTCTGCTTTTGCGCAAGAAGTTGCCAAAAAAAACCTCAAAAGAAGCACCAATTTTGGGTTCATACACAGCTTCTATCTCGAGTAGAGAGAGGTCTGCATCATACCATGTTTAATCTCGAATTAAACAAGTTTAAATTCCATTTCAAAATTTAAGAAACAGTGTAGTGTATTTGTAAGTAGAGTATTTACGGAGACATTCTCCTTTCTTTGTCATTCTTAATCTGGAGTTTGGCAATATGTTTAATCTCGAATTAAACAGACTTAAATTTCCTTTCCAAATTTAAGAAATACAGTTCATAGGCTTAAACATGCAATTTAACTTCACATGCTTTCGTTCAGGAAGTTTAAATGTCACAACTGCAGGTCAGCAACCTTGCTTAATGAACGACCTAGTAATAGGCGTTCACTGTAACATAACTGCAGATATTGCGGAAATAAACTTGCTTAAGCGCTGACGGTTGTTATGATACTTTATAGCGACAAAGTAAGAATAAACACTTTGCACTTTGATGTAATGCAATTTTAGTAGTTTCTTAGCAAATATATTTGTATAAATAGAGCTATATTTGTATAATAAAAATAATCGGCATTTACTGTTTGAGATGCATGAACATCGAGGTGCTACCCTTCCAAGCCTAAAATTTTGAAGTGTAAGGCTGCACTTCAGGGTAGTTACCAAATATTATCGTCCCGCTGAGTGGCCTGACTACATTGTCTTAAAACACGGTTGCAGTCTCAACTGTGTGATCAGAATGCTAGGGACAGAATCAGTGCAAGTAAGGGAATCCCGTACAGTCTCCAGGCAATTCTGTTAATATTTTATACGATGACCTTCGAAACTCCGACAATAAGTTTTATATACATTGCCGTCAGTGTTGCCGTTGGCCTGACGTAAAATTATGGTATCATGTCAAAATTTACTGTAATGAGCGAAAGCTCTAAATAAATAAATAAATTAGGTACCAATCGGCAGCACTGGCTGAATTCCTGCGGCGGCAGTTTCTCCAGAAGTTATACAGAGCAAAACTAAATCATGTTATGTAAGAAAATGTGTATAACATGAAAATAGCTGAAATATTTTATTGCATTAGACAGGATAAACACCACGGATATATTCCTGATATTAGTAAATCATATGTTGTGGTTGATGCTTATACTTTTGCCAAAGGTATTGCCGATTTATTAAATTTGACATTGTAATATTGTAGAACCTCTAGATCTGTCAGTAAACCTACACCCAGAAGGAGCAGGGAAAAAGAAAGGAAGGATAAAGAGCGAGAGAAAGAACGTGAAAAGGAAAAGGATGGAGTGAAGGAGAAAGAGAAGGAACCAGCTAACCGCAAAGCTTCTCCTTCTCGCGAAGAGAAACCTGCACCAAGGCCACGCTCCAGGTACGTATAAAATTGCTAAAGTTACTTCCTTTACTAAGCCGCTATTGTAGCAGATCAAGGTCACGCTCTTCGCGGCGTAAACGCAGGCGCCGCTCTCCAACTCCGCGCCCGACAAAAATCCACATCGGCCGATTGACACGAACCGTAAACAAGGACCACATCGTTGAAATCTTTAGTACATACGGAGTCATTAAACACGTAGAATTTCCTAAGGATCATGTACATTCACACATCGGTCGTGGTTATGCTTACGTGGAGTTTGCAACCGCCGATGAAGCTGAAAATGCCATGAAGCACATGGATGGTGGGCAAATTGACGGGCAAGAGATCACCGCCGCTCCTGTATTGCTACCCAAGCCTAGGCCGATGCCTCCCCGACGCAGTCCTATGCCTATGCGCCGTCCGCCCCCTCGCCGCACGCCCCCACGGTTTCGCAGACGTACTCCTCTGCGGCCACCTCGGCGCAGTCCCATTCGTCGCCGGCCTCACTCACGGAGCCCGCCTCCAAGGCGCCGCAAGCGCAGCCGCTCCAGCTCAAGTAGCTCCCGATAAGCTCTTATATTGCTTGTGTTTTTAATTATTTAACTTTTGCAAACAAATGAAATTGTGTGTTTCATGTAGTAGTTAGGTTATTTGCTAAGTTCAAGTAAAATTGTATACCGAAATAAATGATGTATATAAAAATATTAAATTGGCGTTGAATAAAAGCATGTCAATTTTTTAATTGTGTTAATGATTGAAGTTTTTACCACTTAACAATTTTCACGTCTTGTAACTTTTTGTCCATTTTCTAAACAAATTCTGTCATCAGTTATACCTTTTTGGTCTTGTTATCCATTTCTTCTTAATTGTTTAGATGCTGCTGCTCTTTCCTTTATTTGATCCAGTGGGGCGTCATCTGTAATACAGCGCTTTCCAAACTGTGCTTCCTGGAGCCCTTGGGGCTTCTTGAGTAATTCTCAATGACTCTGTCTACGGAAGTTACGTAAATGACAAAAATTAAATTGCTGCTTTCATCTAGCGGGAAAAATTAAACTACTTCCATTAAGCGAAAAGTACTTTCTCAGATAGTAGTTTAGGTTCCTCTCGCTACATGGAAACACTAATAATAGATAGATCTACTTGTCACTGGAACCATTTCAATCTTTCTTGCTTGTCAAGTACAACTTACTCTATGATTCTCGAACTTGCTTATATTTTACATGGGCAGGAAGTTTCTCCAGCAAAAACTCGTGATACGTGGAATCTACAATAGGTAAGTTGACTACCGTTATTATTATAATGTATAATTTAATATTATTAAGAAATAGTAATATAAATTTGGGTTCACACTTGGGATTTTTAATAGTATTATTAACATAACCTAACTACCAGTACCACGCTGGTTTCTGGTGAAATGCATGTTTTCAGTTAAAAATCCGCCAAACACTAATTTTTTGGTATAAATATAGATTATTATATACATAAATTTGCTTAGGAAATCACAAGAAATACTTTAGTGCGAGTGAAAAGTATTTAACCTATAAAATCAAATGATACGCATTTAGGGGGGCGCTAAAATTAATTAAAAAAATCGAAAAAATCATGGGGTATCAAATTAATGCTAATTTTACATTAAATACAAAAATGCCGCCCTAGGACGTTATGGGCTGCTTTGCAAGCTTTTCAAGTTATTTGTGTATTGAAAGTGGAAAGTAAAACGTATGCGTCACGTGCATTACTTGATGTTCATAGCCCTCAGGCGACTTATAAACCCTCGGGCTAGAGGCCCTCAGGCTTGTAACCTTGTCGCCCTCAATAAGGCATACACATCATAATGCCCTTGGTACATAAATAACTGTTACAGCTGTTTGTGTCAAATACATTAATTTCGTAATTAGAGTAGTGTGAAAGAAAAATTTTTGCAAATTAATAAGAAGGAATGCTGAATAACAAGGTAACTATCAGAGGATTCAATGTGAAAAGGATTCTAAAATTAAAATAAATGTAGTTGAAAAAATGCAACAATTTCAATTTCATTCAAAGGCCAAAGTGTTAAAATATGAAAAATTATTTGTAACATACAACAGTAAGCTGTAGTCTTAAATAGAGCTTAAATAACAACGAACATTAGAATTAGACAGATTTATATGCGTTCAAAACGTGTACTTGGTGAACTTGAACTAAGAAACTGCATTTAAAATAAGTTTTTAGATTGGTTTTTTAAATCGTTTCAACATGATAAAGAAGAAGTGGAAAGCAAGTAACGGAAAATCTAATTTGGCAATGATTAATGAAAAGGTGACATTTAAATAATTGAAATTTTAAGATCTAGTTCAATTTTCTAGTAATTTTCTTTCTCCTCCAGTTTGGTGTAGACAAATAGAAAAGGAGTTGTGACATGGTGTATTTCGATGACTAGATTGTTATAAATGCCTTGATTTATAAAGGTTATTTAAAATATATATACAACAAGCATTGCGAAAATGGACCAAAAAGTGTCAAGGAATGGGTATACCGATAGGAGACGACATCTTGCATACATTACTCTGCGGATGATCAAATTATTACCGCTGGTGACCTAGAAGACAGTGAATATATGGTACGAAAATTAACAAATGAGTATAATAAATGGGGCCTACAAATTAACCTAGATAAGACAAAATATATGGTAGTAGGTGGTCAAAGTAGAGATATATACAGACAAGGGCGTTATAAGAGCCTGCACAGAATATAAATATCTGGGTGTCACAATAACGAACGAAGGAGTAAGGGACGAGGACATTCTAAATAAAGTGCCTCAGGGAACTAGAACGATTCAGTTGCTTAACCCAATCTTGTGGAGTAAGAAAATAACAAAAACAAAAAAAAAATGTTATATAGAACGATTGTATATCAACATATGGCTCAGAAGTATGGACGATAAATAAAAAATGTGAACGACGACTAAAATCGCTCGAAATGAATCACTGGAGAAGGAGCTGCGGAGTATCCCGTTTGGACAGAATACGCAATGAAGAAATTATAGAACGTATGGATGTACAGGAATCAATTATCGACGTAATTGAACAAAAACAATTGCTCTGGTACGGACACCTTAGAAGAATACTCGACACAAGATGGCCTCAAAGAATATACGAGTGGGTTCCATGGCAAAAGAGGAAAAAAGGAAGACCACGTACGCGATGGAAAGACAAGGTGGCAATAGCGATGCGATCAAGAAATCTAGAGGACGGTGATTGGGAAGATCGTAAAATGTGGCGTCTAAGAAGCAAAAAGCGGCAATAAGGCTGTAAAAATTCGCATATATGTTGCGATGGTATTAAGCCCTAAAAACTCAACTCTGATAGCATTGCCAAACTAATGGACATTTCACTAAAGCTCAGAGTAATAATAATAATAATATCTCTTTATTGTAGGAATTTTCCTAATATACAACATAATTAACAAAATTACATTTACAGTGCATGGAATATGAAATTTAACAGACATCACCTTAAAAATAATATAAATACATAAGTGCAATTAATACAAGTACTATAACATTAAATACTATATAGGTAGGTAAGCATATACGTCTTTACGCCTCTCTAATGTTTTTTAATAATAATCTTCTGAAAATATTTAAAGTTGAGGCGCTTTTTATATTGTTTGGAAGATTATTAAACTCGTTTAGGCCTTTAAAGAAGATGGAGTTCATGCTCCTTTTATAATTTGTTCTTATAATATGAAAATCGTTTCTAACTCTAGTAAAATGTTCATGTACTTCCGTGTTTCTAGCTAGATATTTATTGAAGTATGTAGGTTGGATACCTTTAATTATTTTAAAAATAAAAATCATACTTAAAAAGTAAATTCTGTCATGAACTGATAGCCACTGTAAAGTCGTGAGCATTATCTTAATTGGAGTATACCTATTACACCTTAGTATCACCCTCATTCCTCTGTTTTGTAACTTTTGTAGCTGCGAAATATGATTTTGGTTAAACATATACATTAATGTTGCACAATAATCAAAATGAGGTCTAATAATGCAGTTGTAGCAGGTAACTCGAGCATATAGCGAAAGTGATTGCGAAATTCTACTAAAAAAATAAAGTTTTTTTGAGATTTTTGTTATAATATACTCTGCATGTTTAGCCATTGTAAGTTTATTATCTATTATCCACCCTAAATACTTCATATGTTCTTCAAATATAATGTCTTCATTATTAATCGAAACTTTCAATAGGTTTACATCTAAATTTTTATGTTTAAATTCGGTCGTTATTACCATAGCTTTTGTTTTTGACACATTTAATTTCAATTTGTTTGTATTTAAAAACGATTCAATATTTTTTAGGGAAGCATTTAAACTACTTACTGCTCTTTTTATATCTATATCAGTTACATAAATAAGTGTATCATCCGCAAACAGCTTTATGTAGTGAGAACCATCAACATAACTGATATCGTTCAAATAAATTATAAACAGCAACGGCCCCAAAACACTGCCTTGCGGAACTCCTATATTCTTTAGTACTAACTCTGACATACTATTATTTATTTTTGTTCTTTGATAACGATTTGTTAAGTAGTCCCTCAACCATGTCAAGGCCAACTCATTTACACCGTAATATTTTAACTTTTGTAATAAAATGTCTCTACTTATAGTTTCGAATGCTCTCTTGAAATCTAGAAAAACAGCTACAACATATTCATTGTTGTCAATACTTTTTTTCCATTCAGTTATTATATATTGCAGTGCTGTCTCGCACGAATGATTTTTTCGAAATCCTGATTGGTATTCTAAGAATAAATTATTTTCATTAAAATATTTGACTAGTTGATCATGAACTACAATTTCTAGTATTTTTTCGAGACATGGTAAAGCATTTATTGGTCGAAAATTACATGCTTCATTAGTATTTGATATTTTGGGTATAGGTGTTACAGTGCTTACCTTAAGCTGATCAGGAAATGCCCCTTTTCTTAATGAAGTGTTAATCAAATTTAAAATTATATGGCCAAACACATGAAACGTTTGTTTTAGTGAGGTATATTATATAACTGCAAGGCTAAACTTTGAATTTAATAGATTGAATGCATTGGTAAAGAGATGCCAATTAATAGCAGTATAATTAATTAAAGAACGGTTTAAGCAAAGTTCAAATCTAACAGGGATTTAAGTTGAATGTAAAATAAAATTCAAAATATGAGGTTTGTGCAAAGTAATGACCGAACTATTAATTACAAAAATGGTTTGCAGAGGCAATAAATTGAAGCGAATAATTCAAGTAAGGTTAAACAGTGAATAATTTGTCAGGGTTTTAAAAGAAAGGTAGAAAAAGCTAGATAAGCTAATAAACGTTGCAACAAGCAGCTAAGAAGGCAAGGCATTTAATGGAAAATTGTAAGAATCAACATGCCAGGGTTAAGAAAAATGAAGAAAAGAACACAGCAGATGAACTAAAATTGTGTGGAAAATTAGACAGGTGAAATCACGCGACGCCTTGGTGAAGGAAGTACTCCCATAAAATTAATCAGTTCAGTGACTTATGTGAACAGTTTAAAACAAATTAACAAACGTGCAGTGACGCAAATACTTGATTAACTAATTATAAATGTGGACCATAATATTAGAATAAGAATTTGTACATAAGTTGTAGATTTTAGGCAAATTTAGATTTATAAGTAAGCATTTTGAACTTGATTCACACCGGTTTTTATTTAAGATTAAAACTAGCAATTGTTTATAGTGGATATTAGAGAGAACAATTGAATTAAGGTAAGAATTGACATGTTGAAAAATGTACTCCTGAATAAAGTTAATTTTCATATCATAAACAAATTATTTTAACAATAAAAACCGGCCAATTCAGTGCAACTTTGTGGTTGTGTGGTGTTGTTTGCATCAAAATCCAACACCATAAGTTGTAAAGTTCTCCGAGCCCGAGTGACATAACCTAACATCGGAGGCAGCCTATTTGGATCTCTGCGTAGAGGCCTGCAAGCCGAGACAGCCTAGAGGGGAAGACTCCAGAGCAGCAAGCAGCTACGTGAGGACGTATCCGAGGAGTTCCAGCAGCATCAGGTCCATAGCAGTCCGACAACGAGACCAGCGTCGCCTTCGAGCCCTGATAAGTTCGGCATCAACAACAGGTACTGTCTCTGTCTAAAATTAAGCTAAGTGAGCACCGGAAAGTTTATGCATGAGTACCAAGAGTCATACCCAAGGCAATACAAGCCATATTCATTGCTGTAAAGTTGATCCAGACCGCAGAATAGCCCAACTCCATAATTTGGGGTTATGTGACAGTTAGATCCTGAAACGACGCCAGTTAAAACAATTGTTGCGTGGATCTGGGCCCCCTTTAACAAATGCTAGAAAAACAAATGATGTAAATGCTGCGAAACAGCTTAATTCAAATGTTTACCGGTGGAACTGTGATAAATTTTCACTTTATTTTTAAATTCACGATCGCAATTTCCAAGCGGAAACTATTTTAATTGAACGTATGACCTACTTTCGAGTATTTGCTTGTGCGCAGTAGTACGAAGTCGAAGTACAGAGCCGTATTAAGTTAAATTAAGAATTATACATTCAGCCCAATTGAAGCTAACCAAGAGATAGAGTATAGTCAAAATTATACCCATTCGGAGTCACGTGACTTTTGTCTGTCTCTGTTCATCTTTAGTAAAATAGATGAAATGGAAGAAATTTGAAAAAAAGGCATGTCGATTCATAAAATTAATTTTAAAAATTTGACGTTTCTAATCTGTCAGATTATATTTTTCGTGTAAGTTATTGAGATAAGGGTAATAAAACCTAAAATTGTTGAGCCGAAAACTGGAAATTAAAAGAAACCATCGGACATGCGGTATAACGAGCAGTCACAACAATTAATTTGAACATTATGCGTTTTTTTTATGAAGAGTACAATATTAATAATAGTAAATCAACAGTTTCACCCTCCAACGCTGTTCGCCGTGCTTCTCTTGCGTTAAATATCTCGGAGAGCACAATTTACCGAAAATATGAGCCAGAAAGTGAAGAATGCAAAAACGGAAGTCGACGAAGCAGTCAAGACACTGTATATAAAATGTATGTAGCTAAAGAATTTGTAACCATAAAAAATCTAAAAAATGCTTGGTTGAAGAATCTGGAGATTTTTCACATTCAGTTTCTTCCCTAAATAGATTGTGCAAGGAAATAGGCTTCAAATGGCAATGTTCTATAACAGAATATGCATGCACAGAAATTGACTTAAAATTTGCTATACGCAGCAGGTTTTTAATGTAGCAGCTGACATATCTTTATTATATTTACATTTTACGACATGTTATGTTTTCTTTAACCTGTAAATTCAGTTTGATTTCATATAAGAGAATAAACCCGTAGCAACCTTGTTTTAGAAATTGGCATATGTCAGGATAACCTACAAAACGGAATGCCATTTATTTCCCTAAAATTGCATTTTTAAGAATCGACATACGTAAAATTACTAGATTATCACGTGACTCCGAATGGGTATAAATTTGACTATAAATGCTTTACCGAAATTGGAACTAGCCATAATAATTGTTAATACTTGCAAATAAATAAACTAACAACAGGACATAGAACCACTTATTTCAACGAGTTAGTAAATTACAACTCCTTTTAATCGACTTAGAAATAAAATATTTCACGAGGTGGTTCTTAATTATTTATTTAATTAATTAACTATTAAAGTAAAAGAACATAACCTTTTGAATATATATATTTTAAATTAGAAAATTAACAATAGGGCAAAACGCTACAATTCTCTGGTTATTTTATATTATTCTACCTTTGCCTGTCAGTAATTTCTAGGCTAATTAAAAATGAGGTGTATTAATTACTACTATTCAAATAAAATGGTTAATTTATATTTTATTGAACTGCACTAATATCTAGACTAGCTCACGGCAAAATCAAAACTCGTCTCAGGTGAGTTCAGAATTAGACTATATTCAAAATTTATTCTCAACTTTAGATTATTGGTCCCGAAGTAGCTCATATGCGCGCTTCTAGTAGATAATATTTACAATCTCATAAATTGACATTTAACACAGAACGTTGTAATTGCAAACCAGCGTTAATTTGAATGTTTAAAATCGTGAAATGAAGCAAGGAAACCTCAGGTAAATTGATTTAATAATCGCGCTTGGCAACAAACCTCCACTAATTAGTTTATAGGTGTGACGTAGATAGACGCCAACAATCACTTGTTTCTGATGGCTTGGAAATTCTTGCAAATTCCCTGATTCTGATGATGCTATGCTAATTATGAAGATTGAGCCGTATTTGGACTCTTGGATATGCGATAGGCCTCTTCAGCAAGGTTTATTCTTGTAGTTAAATAGCTTTTCCAGGTTCTGACACTCAAATTACAGATAATAACTGAATGGAAGAAAAGTATTGACAACGAGGAATATGTTTTAGCTGTTTTTCTAGATTTCAAGAGAGCATTCGAAACTATAAGTAGAGACATTTTATTACAAAAGTTAAAATATTACGGTGTAAATGAGTTGGTCTTGACATGGTTGAGTTAGTACTTAACAAATCGTTATCAAAGAACAAAAATAAATAATAGTATGTCAGAGTTAGTACTAAATAATATAGGAGTTCCGCAAGGCAGTGTTTTGGCGCCGTTGCTGTTTATAATTTATTTGAACGATATCAGTTATGTTGATGGTTCTCACTACATAAAGCTGTTTGCAGATGATACACTTATTTATGTAACTGATATAGATATAAAAAGAGCAGTAAGTAGTTTAAATACTTCCCTAAAAAATATTGAATCGTTTTTAAATACAAACAAATTGAAATTAAATGTGTCAAAAAGTAAAGCTATGGTAATAACGACCGAATTTAAACATAAAAATTTAGATGTAAACCTATTGAAAGTTTCGATTAATAATGAAGACATTATATTTGAAGAACATATGAAGTATTTAGGGTGGATAGTAGATAATAAACTTACAATGGCTAAACATGCAGAGTATATTATAAAAAAAATCTCAAAAAAACTTTTTTTAGTAGAATTTCGCAATCACTTTCGCTATATGCTCGAGTTACCTGCTACAACTGCATTATTAGACCTCATTTTGATTATTGTGCAACATTAATGTATATGTTTAATCAAAATCATATTTCGCAGCTACAAAAGTTACAAAACAGAGGAATGAGGGTGATACTAACGTGTAATAGGTATACTCCAATTAAGATAATGCTCACGACTTTACAGTGGCTATCAGTTCATGACAGAATGTACTTTTTAAGTATGATCTTTATTTTTAAAATAATTAAAGGTATCCAATCTGCATACTTCAATAAATATCGAACTAGAAACACGGAAGTACATGAACATTTTACTAGTGTTAGAAACGATTTTCACATTATCAGAACAAATTATAAAAGGAGCATGAACTTCATCTTCTTTAAAGGCCTAAACGAGTTTAATAATCTTCCAAACAATATAAAAAGCGCCTCAACTTTAAATATTTTCAGAAGATTATTATTAAAAAACAGTAGAGAGGCGTAAAGACACTATATGCTTACCTATAATTTAATGTTACCTATAGTACTGGTATTAATTGTACTTATGTATTTATATGCTTCTTAAGGTGATGTTTGTTAAATTTCAATTATGCAATTTTGTTAAATATTGTTTTCATTCCATACACTGTAAATGTAATTTGTTAATTATGTTGTATATTAGGAAATTCCTACAATAAAGAGATATTATTATTATTATTATATTATTATATAGATCCTACTTCGAAAAATTCTCGTCGATCTTGCTTTCATCTAGTCGCAGATGACGCTGCCGGTTTTCTGCTTCTGGCTCCGTTTCCCTGGCCGCAAATGTTGATTGGGATGCTCTTGCACACCCCTCTGATGTGCTTGAATGCTGACTTCTGGGTTCCGCTGCTTAAATTGGTCGTAGTCGAACTTCGGAAACTCCAGGTGTCCGGTGCCGACGTCCACTTGGAGGCGAATTGGAAATTTGTAAATTTTTCGTCGTGGAACTTTACACAAATGTTCCCACAGGTGCATGGTCACTTGGTCATTAAAACTGGATACTTTTTATTGGGTAAAAATACTTTTTATTTATTCAAAACATTAAGGGAGCACAAATTTTACCCCAAGCTTCAATAATTTATATTTCAATTGTTTTCCTTTTCTATTCAACAAAAAAGCATCACGTTGCTATGATACCGTGTTAAATGAAAATTAATTTGATTCTTAATATTAACATTTTCTTAAATCTAAAAATAGTCTTCATTGCTTATAGCTAGCATCGTTCTTTTTCGTTACACACACACATGTTTTAAAATCACTGCTCTGCTTTTGCACTTTGTTTTTATTAATGCACTGGTATTCGAGTTCACAATTTTTACACGTCACTTGCTTTTCTTCTCTTCCATTGCCTAATTCTGGACTGCTCTTTGCAATTTCTATTTTATCCTTATCTTGCTTCCATCTACCTTTCAGATTGCTTGCCTTTTTCACTAGCCTTACTTTTATTAATAACTACACTCATTCAGTATGCACATAACAAACCTTTTGTGTCAGTTACTTTCGTTTGGTCTGGCTTTAAATATGCACAAACCTATCATTTTAATTATATTACTTTACTAAAACTTCAAATTCAAACCCTCTGAAATATGCTTTGTTTATGCGTGCCTTTATCCGTCTAATTACTGCTTCTTGCATCGCATTACCAATGCATTTAATACTTTTATTACTGTTTAAATTGCAATTACATAAAATATCTTAACTCTGTGCTTTATTGACTTGGTTAAATATTTCGCACTGCAAACAGAGTCAAATTGTGGGCTTACAACCATTTAAATATTGTAAAAAATAGTTTATCAGCGGTTTGCTTCTGAAACCCTTGTGGGTCTTAAAAAATCGTGGTTGCTTGTACATTCAGGTTTTTCAGACAATTTGATTACTTTATTGTGTTATACGTGGGTGGGCTGAAAAGTAATGCACACATGCTTGTAGAACGCGAAAGAAATGACGTAGGTACGGAGACGCGCATGGTTGTATTCGGAAGCTACATCCCGGCTTTATGCACATGCCAAGTTTGAAGGAGTTTGGTTCACCAGTTCGTTTTTTAGTAACGGAAGTATGGAGACGTGTACTCGTGCTCTGTCAACGCGAGTTAAACAGCACGCGGTTAAAGAATTTTTAACTGCTGAAAACGTGATTCCTACAGCTATTCATCGCCGTTTAAAGGCCGTTTATGGTGACGATACTGTTGATAGGACTGCTGTAAATCGATGGGTAATAAAATTTCGTTGGTTGCGAGCCCGGAAAAGCCGTAATTGGTGACGAAAAACGCAGCGGATCGAACACTGCCACAGACGATGAACATCGCAAATGCGTCGACAATTTTGTACGCTTTCGCTGGTCATTTTGGATCAAATTGTCGACACGTTTGCGATGTTAATCGTCTGTGGCAGTGATCGGACGTCCGCTGCGTTTTTCGTCATCAATTGCGGCTTTTCCGGGATCGCAACCACGAAATGTTGAAATGTTATTACCCATCAATTTACAGTAGTGCTATCAACAGTATCGTCACCATAAATGCCCTTTAAACGGCGATGAATAGCAGTAGGAATCACGTTTTCAGCAGTTAAAAATTATTTAACCGCCCCCTGTTTAACGTTGACATAGCACGAGAACACGTCTCCATACTTCCGTTACTAAAAAACAAACTTCTGAACGAAACTCCTTCAAACTTGGCATTTGCATAAAGGAGGGATGTAGCTTCCGAATACAACCATGCGCGTCTCCTTAGGTCATTTCGTTCGCGTTCTACAAGCATGTGTGCATTACTTTTCAGCCCACCCATGTACTATCGTAAACAAAATATTTAGACATCACATTTATAGTTAGTTAATTATCAAGGTCCAGTTGAAAAGCGGTATTGTACTAAACTGCCCTTATGATTCCACTGCTCTACAATACCTATTTGTGTTAATTTTCAATTGTAGTTAGATGGTGGAATAAAGACTTTATTTAGTCATTTATTATTATTTATAAAAAATTTAAACTGGACTGGAACCGAAACCCTTACTTTTTAATTTCCAAGAACCGGAACCTATATTTCAAAAGGGTGCCAATCCATGATTAGTAAAACCCTATCCGTTAAGGGGCCTAACCAACACCTCTGACATCATGAGCCCGTGACGTCAGCTAAAGAAGGCGATCAGTATGGGGTGATGAACAGCGTGTAACTGAAGGCCTTGTAAATAGATAAGTCACTTACTGCCTTCGTTAATATTTGGTGGTGTGCCTTTGAATGATTTACAACCAGTATTGCACAAATAAACACGTAAATAACCGTTACAGATGGTTTTGATATAAGTGCATTACCATCATATGGCGAGTTACTAGCTTTTTAAAACAGTTACCGGTAAATGAAGTAAATGGCAATACTTACAGTAAAATCTCTCATAAGCGGACACCGTGGTGCCACGATTTTTGTCCTCTTAATAGAAATGCTTTAATTTGCAATTTGTTTATGTTTAATCTTTATTTGAATATAGAACGACAAAAAATACATACATTTTGAAATACATACTACGATGTAATATTTTTATTTCGAGCATAAATTAGCCATAAGTTGGTCTATTTGAAATCCAGTTGTACTTTTCAAAACATTAAGCTTTCCAGTAACGCTTCCGTAGTCATGCCACTTCTTTAATTCTTCTTTTTTCGAATAATATTCGCTGTTTGGGTTTTTTCAATTTCGAATTTTATTACCAAATTTCGTAGGCTGGGTTTGTTTTGATCGTATCACTTCAAAATTTCAACTTTTTCTTTTAAGGTTAGCATGCGTTTAGTGCTTTGTCTGCTTTGCATTATGACACTACTGTAAAAAGTAGCTTTAGTATGTACATATCAACTGCAGCCTGTAATAGTAGTGGAGTGGATCTGGCGAAAAAAAAACCCGAAAAACAAACTCTCTCTTTTAGAATTCTTTTTTAATTTCATAGAGTCGGGGTTCCTCTTTCAGATGATCAATATGGGAAGACTACCGTAGGTGCGAAGGGGGGGGGGGGGGGGAATTACCGTTCAAAGATATGGGGAAACGGGATTTTCGCGAATAACTCGCTGAGTTTCATCCCGATGGGAACAGTTAATGTGAGATGAAATGAAGGGCTCGCAAATACAAACAAAAATGAACTTTGGTTGGTCGAGATCGGTCCAGCGGTTCGCGAGATATTGCGTTTTGAAGGTCGAAAAACTGCGCCCAGAATTTCGCCTAGTTTGGAACCCTACGCGGGCCGCGTTCGCGTTTTTCGCGGGGAAGATATTGACCTAGCGACTTTATTTTTTTCCCTGTTAGATAATTGCAATCAAAATAGTTTGTCCAAATTTCAAGTCGCTAGGTCAATTAGGAGCGGAGATGGAGGGAAAACAATAAAAAAACTTTGATCGGGGCGAACTTTTTTATTTATTGGCCGATCCGGGTCATCCAAACTGGAAAATCTTCGTTAATTTTTTCGCTACAAGATGAGTCGACCAAGATTTTCGCGAAAATGGGAAAATGGCGGGCAATTTACCGATTTCGAAAATTTTATTTCTTCATTTTCGCGGTGAAGGAGTGGAGTGGGAGACAATTTTTTTTTGTCACCAGATTGCAATTTTTGTCCCTTGAAAATGAGCCCCCTAACAACCCGGTAAGACAATTATTAAGGGAGGGAGAGAGGTGAACGCGTTTTGCCCTGTAGAAGGGCAAGGGATAGGGCTAGTGACTTCGGGCAGGGCTCATTCTCAAGGGTGAGCCCTTCATTTCATCCTCGATAAACTGTTCCAATCGGGATGAAACTCAGCGAGTTATTCGCGAAAAAACCCGTTTCCCCATATCTTTGAACGGTAATTTTCCCCCCTCGCACCTCCGGTAGTCTTCCCATAGTGGTCATCTGAAAAAGAGACCCCGACTATGAAATCACAAAAAAAAAATCGAAAAGAGAGAGTTCGTTTTCAAACCCAGATCTACTCCACTAAAGAAAACCTACCTGCTTTTAATCAAATGCAGCTATAAATAAAGAGCACTTTTGCTATAGATAAATAAAATCGTTTTCGCAGAACACTTCTTTTACTTCCAAAATTCAGATACACAACTGAGGATTAAGTTGAAAAACATAGGGCGCATATGAAAACAGGTAATTCCTAGCGAGCATCTCAACATGCAATTTATAACGCGGCCCATACCAACATATGAAAACGTGTAATTCCCCTAGTTCCCTAGTATTTAAGCACCTAATAATTAGTTGATCTATGGTGAGATATAGACCTTACAAGTGTTGAAAGAAATAATAATTAGTAACATGTCCGCTTAAAAAAGAGAAATATTTAAAAATTTCCAGAATTTTACTGTCCGCGTCCTGTTAACAGAGAGGCCGCGTATAGTGATAAGTAAATTTTGAATAAATTTCGTTCCCGGGATATTTCGTCTCCCCACATCTCGTACCCGGAAACTTCGTTCCCAAGCGAGCTCAATGTCTTTTAGATTACAGGGTGTTGAAAAACGAGTGCAGCGATCGGAATGCAGTTAGAAAAATGAAAGACATTTTAATTAATTTATTGTTTTTACCGTTCGGGCTATTTAAAAATTATACGACGCTTCTTGTATTAAACATTTTTTATTTACATCAATTAGATTAATTATTATTATTTACAAACACACGAGAATTATAGAGGCGCTTTTTCTATCGATACATTTATTTAATATTTACACTGGTTAAACTTCAACTATTTATTTATTTCACTCTTAACACTAACGATTTATTTCTATTTATATGGTTATATGGTTATTTATGACAATAGTTATATGTACACACGGGCTTTTATTTATGTGGGAGCTCTACACGGCTCTACGCGAATTCCGATTGAACTCAGGACTGCGGGAGAACTGCTCGCTATTCCCGCTCGCGAGTATTTATATTGCCAGATAGTTCCTTCTGGAAAACGTCTAGAGTTCGCTCGACCTTTCTGGCAAGTCTGACGTGTCACGCGCAAGGTCGTTTCTGAAATGTTCTGGAAGACTGACTCACGCCGTCTCATGCAGCTGCCTCCAAGGTCGTTCTGCAATGCTGTCGCACGGGACGCTGAGTCATATTTCTGGGGCGACGGCCTAGCCCCACGATCGTTACATTATAATTAACTTGAACTATATGCTTGAGTGAGGGAATTAAATTTTATTTTTAGTTTTACATAAAAATGTTATGGGAATTATAATTCCTGCTTGGTTTGTAGAGAATTTTATGAAAATTTTCAGTTTTTCAAGTACTTTTTTCTTTCAATTTAATTTCAGTTCTTTTCATTTCTGATACATTTTACAAATTCGAATAGGTATTCGTAGGTTTGACATTAATATCCCGTTTTCAAATTATTTTGTATGATGTAATGTAAATAACTTTTGCTGTTATATGCGTTGCGTCATATGTCCCCTGTTTTTGTTCTCATGTCTCACTAAATTTCTCTACGTTGTTATATATTTACAAATAGCACATAAATAAAATTATTCATACTGCCAACATCTTAGAAAGCAATCTAAATACTGTTTACAGATAACTTTAAAGCAGCTGGCA
>CALNHX010009951.1:0-44625 GCA_940337035.1 Agriotes lineatus
CTGTTAATTACGGTTTGATGAAAGTTGTGTACACTATAAAATAGCATTAAAAGGAACGTAATCATGTTTTTACAATATTAAATCGCAATTCGTGCAATCTGTACTACAGTAAAGAACTTTGTTGTATAGTAGTAGTAATGATCGCTGGATTTCTTTATTAATATAAAACATGTAATGTCTATTAGCAATTACAGATTAAATATTACCAATAAACGATGTGCATGAATATAATTCGATAATTTTTATTACAGTGCAATCACGTGAAAATGCAAAGCAACATAATAGTATAATAAATATTATACACCAAGTGAATTAAACATATGTTTATTCACGAAAAGATGTTGAGATCATATCTTTGAGTGAATAAATGTCTAATTCACGTGGCGTATATATGTTTTTATTAAACTTTGAAGAAATTTTGAATAAAACATTTTAAATATTCATATCAAGATATAAATTTGCCCATTTATTGTCGATTTGATCTAAATTTTAGTAACGATATATTACAGACTACATCGAGAAAGAGTAATTGAATGTCAATATTTGTAGAATAAATAAAAATATGTTGTTCTCAAAAGCAAAAAAAACGGACACTGATTTTGTGGAGTATTCAGGATATAAGTGCGAATAAAAGAAAATTTTCGTACAACTCATGAAAATTACTAAATAAACATAGGAACTCTTACGGAAGCTAAAAAACGGAACTACAAAGTTAGAAAATACGTTTGAAAACACACCCTAAGTGGAAAATTGAGAAAGAATAGCAGAATTACTTATTTCACAGATTTGAGCTGAAAATAAAGAATTTACATATTCAGCTGGGTGCAACCAATCCGTAAGTTATACCCAATCATTCTTTCACCTAAGTTTGCATAAAACTTTATTCCTTCATATGTCAGATTGACTTAGCCCAAGGTATTTGTGGTCATGTACTCTCTCATATCTATTGTTTACCCGGTACTAAAAAACTTATGATTAATTAAATCTCTAAAATTGGCTGAGTTAATAAAATAATTTGAACATGATACTCCTTTTTGAAGTGGGGACGTGCATTTTTAGATTATTCTCAATTCAAAGGTATTTTATATTTATACTTTAAATCTAGTATGTAGATTTCTTTTAACTAAATTACACATTGACAGTTCATTAAGTACCTATTATACTTTAACAGCTTTGATGAATATTCTTTTTCTTTTATTTCAGGAAATATTTTATGAGACATTAAATAGTTTTCCTTATTAAACGTATATCTGGTTTTAACTTGTAGATCTCTGCTAATTTCAATCGACAAACTGCTACCTATCTACAGCAATGTGTCGATACATTTAATAACCCCCAAAGTCGACAATTCACACTTCTGCAGATCTTTGAGACGTCTAAGTGTCTATCTCCAACCTGTCCACAGCGATGGTTCCATACAACTGATAACCGCGACGTTAACCTTTAGACTCATGCAGTCTTCTAATATTAGCTTTTTCCAATTCTGACATATGTCAGTAAATAAGAGTTATTTTAACTTTAAATTATACTTTTATTAGACGCAATTCTATTTAATTTGATAGCGTAATTATCAATTGCTTACATTTTACAAATCTGTGTTTATTTTTCCTTAAGAAAAATAATCCTCCATTTTATTATTTTGATTCCCTCTTTATTTCATAGCACCCAGCTTAATGTCATACAAAAATTACATATTACATTGTTACAAATTTTAACTTACGAGTAAATCTTTACAATAATGTAAATATCAACAAATAGAATTTTAACATATAAATACTACTTCGTATATTAAAGTTAATCTTAACCATCTATTTGTACATGCTTTTATTTATTTACTATTCTATTCGCCCGTTACAAGGACGAACATAAAGTAAAGTTTTTCAAAGAAAAGTAACTATAATAACTTTAATCCCATATCAATTATGATTTATCTTGTACGTTTTATTTGTTAATTAAATTCAAATGATATTATGTAACTGAACTTGTATTATCGTTTATCTCTTCATTCTAAATAGGATATCAATCCTTATTTTTATATTCTACTATTGTTAATTTGATATCATTTATATAAGTACGCAATAATTACAATAGTCTACTCAAAGTACCAAAACAAAGACCACAAATGTTAGGGCAATGAGAGGTGCACCATGTAGTACCGACACAAATTGTTAAGAACAAAAATTTATCTAAGATACAGCAAACAGTCAAGTCAGAAGAATAAGAAAAGTTTGAACAAAATAGTGTATAGCCGAGCTGTTAAAAGAAGACCCCTTAAAACTGCTATATAAAACAAGTTTGACTTCAAAGCTGAAAGAAGAAATACAGGGAAACGCGGAAGACAGTAACAAACGTAGTATACCAACAACCTCTAGGTGTACGAGAATAAAAATAGCAGAAACACAAAGGATTGGTGAAACACAATAATAGAAACGAAAATAGATTTCTATCAGAAGTGGTTCAGGGCACAAGATTCGAATGATGGAAAACAGCATGCTACATTAAACGCGATTGTAGAAAACGCAGTAGGGAAACCAAAGCATGGTAATTGCAGTAGAAATCAATCTATTGTATTTGTAACTTTCTTATTAGGAAATACGGAATTGGTTAACTTATCCAAGTTGAGCAGACATTTCAGAAGAATTTGAAGCCTGTGTTCTAAAAATAATTATTCTTATTTCTGTTTTACAGTTGTGCAGCTATGAAATTATATGACATTTAAAAATCGCCAATTTTCAGCTCCTCATAATATTTTAAACAGGAAAATCCAGAGGTCAAATTAAACTTAGCATCAGATTTTCCTCGAAATTCTGTCCAACTTTGCTAATTTAACCAATTCTGTGCTTCCTAAGCAGAAAGTTACTAACAGAATTGAAAAAAGAATTATATCGCAAGAAGCATGCAAAACAATTAGGGCCATAAAGAAGAATAATCAAGATCAAATAAATATATAACTTATTGAAATGGAGAATTGGAAATAAGTAGTACATATTACGAGAACATTTAAAAGAAGACTGAGATCACCATTTTTTTTGTAGCCCGTCGTTAGAGAATGGCTACTATGAGAGTAACTTGTGATATTACTTGGGGGGGGGGGGGGGGGCATGTTAAAACTCTGTTTACCACATAAAAATGTAAACTGTCGAAATAGATTCCTTCATTCTAAAAATGCTGCACTTGCAAAACCACGCATCTACTGAAATAATATAAAATTTAAAAAATGATATATCTCAGTTCAATATCAGTTACTATTTATTATCATTATTATTAGAATAATATATTTTTCGGATTGATGGATTAAGAAACACAATAAGATTTTTGGACCGCAGAGTACCTCTGTGAAGTAAGCACTACAAGTTCAAAATATGTTATTTATTTCAAGAGTTCCCGTTGCACCTCAGGAGTTCTAGAGTTCTTTGCTATTTTTAAACATAGTTCTATGGGTGTTAACTTCACTTTTTTTTGCCAATACCGCTATAATACCATATAATACCATAATACTTTTTGATAGAACTCTTTGGGGCGCTACTAGAACTGTAACAAAAACGATTTTCAGAAAAGAAATTGAACGCATTTTTGTTAGTACTTTTACAAAACGACGAAGTCCTGGAAGCAATTTTTTTAAGTTTTGGTAGTTCTAATGGGAGATATAGTAGCACCCCGGCGAGTTCTATCGATAATTCTAATAACATTTTCTGATACGACTCGAAGTAGAAAAGTCGACGAAAATACCCTCGCGTGTGAGTTGAGTTGTCTATTAAAAATGTAAAATGAGAATAAATTGTCAACAGTAATTACATAAGTGGTGATAATTTTAACTAGATTCACGAATCTTTGTTGCTATTAAGAAATCTCACGATTGGAGAAGTGGGATTTCTTAATAGCAACAAAGATGAGTGCTAATCTAGTTAAAATTATAAGAATAAATATTACCACGAATGTAATTCAGCGTGATTATTTTTTAAACAGTCCAAGTTGTAGATAGGGTTTGATTGAGCTTCCAGATGAGTGTTCTGTTATTTTTAACAACTGCTACTCACCTTGTCCACTTTTAGCTAGTTGTTTTACAGCAGAAGAACGATTTGCATGATTTGTGAAAAAAGAGTCGCTGTAATCAGCTACTAGTAAATAGTCAGTGTAATTAGCTACTAGCAAATAGTCAGTGTAATTTTGATGCTATTGGTCGAGTTGAAATTTTCTCTCATTACTATTGGCTGATAGGACTATTTAAAAAATAATCACAAAACAATTATTACGTACTTAAAAAATTGTTGCCAAGCGTTAACCATGTTCAAATTCATTTTAAAATCTATTACGAAAATTATAGTAAATACATATTTATTAAACCTTACTAGCCAATACAGAATTTATTAATAATTATACGTATTTTCGCACATAGGGAAGTTGTGTTCGTTAACTGGAAGATAGTAATGGTGAAAGTTGAATATATCGAGACCACCCAGGTGAGCAGTCCCTTGATGATTCAAGGGCGGGAAACATAATGGCGATGGACTCGACTCTCTATGACCTCCGAAAATAGGGCTTTTGAGGGGTACTTGGCACCTTCCGCTGCTTACTTATAAACAGTTGCGTGCCAGATTGTGCTTTCATGTAATTAAAAATGCTTACAACAGACACACATTCAAAGGCTGCAATTAACCTAAATAAGTTACAACGCACACGGCATCTTTGAATCGAAATTTCCAAGAAATGGCCCATTTGGGGGACCCCGTTATGTCGAACTTCTCCGTCCCTTCCTCTACTCTACTCTACTCTTCCGATGAACGATAAAACTACAAAGTAAACTTAAGAAAATGGTGCTGCCACACTATCGACAATATAGAAAAGACTAATTATTATATAGAGCATTACTAACGTATTTATGAAAATATATATGTTACCTGTTATCTAACACTTTCTTTATTATACACAGAAATGTTCCAAGCTTTCAGATAAACTGTAAAAGCTTTATAAAAACGACAATTTTCGAACTAAGATCATAAAGTTTTCGAACTGAGCTTACGGTAGCATGAGCCTGAACTGAACATTTAACAAATATATTGTAATGATATACACAGGGGTGTAAAAATCAATTTTAGAAAGGATTAAGGGGGTACAATAGTTGAATATAATCAAGATTTATTTAAATATGAATTGAGAATGTGAATAATTATTATGCAATTAGAAAGGAAATAATTAATAGATATTAACGATACAAGTTTGATTATGAGCATCTTAACGACACGAGTTTGATTGCCAAAAACGAGGCGGTGAGCCGAGTTTGCGGCAATCAAACGAGTCTCTTTAAGTGCCATAAGCAAACGGGTGTTGTTCAATATTTTATCTTCATCAATAAATTCTGGTTCACTGTATTTCTTTATACAAACAGAGTGCGGTAATATTCATTACCGCACTGAGTGCGGTAATATCTAGCAATTACCGCACTGAGTGCGGTAATATCCATTACCGCACTCAGTGCGGTAATGAAGCTGTTAACAATACTAAAATTAATTTGGTTAAAAGTCTATAACAACACTGATGAAGATAAAAGTATTAAATAAACCCTAATTTTAAAAGTAATATTTGGATAATAAAAAGGGTTAAGTAAAATACTAAATTAGCGTGGTGAGATAAAAATGAAGTTTAATCAAAGATCAAGAAGAGATATAACACTAGAGAAGCTTGCAAGTAAGTGGTAAAACGCTAATGGAAAAGTAGAATTAATCTACAAATGCGAATAAATGGAGTAAAATACTAAGTCAAGTTTATTGGAGAATTACATTTGACATAATATATTAATTGAATTGGATTACGTCAAACTGTTTGGTGTTAAGGGATAGTTCAAAAGGAGGACCATCGGTTGAGGAGGCACATTTCAGGAAGTTAGCAGATGCGGTGTTGGAATTAGGTGGCTTCAGATTTGGTCTGTTTGGTTACATGTTGTAAGGGAAGTTTGCATCACTAATTCTGGACAGTTTGGACATCTTGTCTGTCAGTGGAACCTTTTGTTGCGAAAAAGTACTTAAGAGGTTGGATTCGTAGGCAGAGGGGAGCAGGTTGGTTGACGTCCAGAACATTGTTTAGTTCGAGTGAAATGTGGGTGATATGGAGTAGTCAGGTAATTACTAGAAAAGGAAGTAAAGACTATAAAGGTGAATTAGTTATTAAAGAACTACTTACTGTTTTAATATTTTTGTTTACTAGTGAAACGATCTGGTATTTGTCATTTAATTTCAAATCTGTTTGACATATCATTTGACAGAAGTTATTTCGACTAATAAAATAAAATTAAAAATCAGAACATCACTTTTCAGAAACAAGCAATTTAGATAAAAGGAATCCACCTCTATTTTTCAGGAGCTAGCAGAAATAATAATTATTGATATTCAAATCATAAATACGGCAATTTTAAATTGATAAAATAAAAATAATTCATAGACAGATTAATATCACTAAACGCGAAGGTATAGCAATATATATAGTTAAAAGAGCCGGTCATCACTGTGGAAAATAACTTGACATGTATTTAGCGAACCTATGAATGAGGAATTAAGTTATGAACCTTTAAAATTTAAAAGTTTCTTAATACAATTCTCCTTCAAAAATCTGGTGTAATACACGCACACAACTTCCTTTTACAGTGATATTATAATTAGCCAAAACTTTGATTTTTAATTTTTAAGCATTTGTCAATAATTTTCAAAAATTACAAATTCTACATAAACCGTACAAAATATAGAGTTAGTTGAAGTAAATAAAAAAACCATTTTAGAAGCATTCAACGGGAAAATCACCTATCTCACATCAATACACATTAAAAATGTAATAAAAATGTAGCGTTTGAAAAAAATCGTTAGAGCCGCTTTAAAAAAAATCGAAAAAAACTGAAAAATCACAATAGTAAAAACCATACTTGCAGTTATGCGCTTTTCTTCAAAAGTTTGCTGTCGCATCTAGATACACAAACTTATATATGAAGTTTCAACCTCATATCCCTGTTCGTTTTTGAGATATTCAGTTCACACACAGGCACACAGACAGACAGACCAATGAACAAAACATGTTTTTTGGGTTCAGGGGACTATAAAACGTGAATATTTGTGTAACGTTTTTACTTCGAGTCCTATCGAAAAATTTGATTAGGGTTATCGATAGCCCGGGTGCTATGAGAACTGTCATCAGAATTAGCTGGGTGCTGTTAGAACGGTAAAGATATTTTTTTCCGGTTTATTAAATTTCAATTTTCTTTTCTGAAAATCTTTATTTTTTGTTACAGTTCTAGTAGCACCACGCGTGTTCTATCGAAAAGTGATGTCACATTTATCAATAAGTATGACAGAAAAAGAGTTATAGTGGTATTTGTCCGAGGAAAAAGTGAAGTTAGTACCCGAAATCTTCGTTTCACAGTTTTTTCTTAAATATTTAGAACTATTTTTAAAAATAGCAAGAAACTGTAAAACTCCTTGGGGTACAACCGAAACAATTGAAAAAATAACATTCTTTGAACTTGTGGTGCTAACTTCACAGAGGTCTACAGAGTATACTTCAGTTTGTGTCATTAAAATAAACTAATAAATATATCAAATAATTAGAAGTTAAATTATTTTGTATAAGACATACCAAATTGTGGAGCAGGAATATGAGGTAAGGTGTTGGTCTCAATGAAGCTCTAGTTTCATTCCTTGAAGAGTTGCTTCGGCGTCAAATTCTTCAATTATTTTAGGGGTGTCAATGTGAACAGTTCGTTCAATGCACAAAACTGTCAGATGGTGAAGTCTTTCTTGTCTAGAGGTCTTGCGCATGTATGTCGTGAGTTTTCAAAGACAAGAAAAAGAGCGTTGACTGCTTGCCGAACTCAGGGGCGCAGTCAAGAATGTTTCATACATCTCATTTAAGTTGGGGAAACATTCACTTAAACTCTGTTCAATGACAAATTTAAGCCTGAGATCAAAATCTTCAGAACGTTCTTAGCAATATACTGTAGTGACTCCACGTTGTAACGCCTATTTAATGTTATAATTGACTTACTATACTTGATTTCATTTTCAATCAATTCTCCTTTAAAATTGAAATTTAATTAACTGATTTGCCTTTTTATGTTATTGATTATCAAGATTATGAAATTGCTAACGTAGGTAGAAACATTTTACTCTTACTGAAACACAGGTAGGAATCGCTCATAATCTAGACTGCTTCTATTCCTGAAATTTGATTCTCTTATTTCGTGACAACTTAAATGTCTGTCACCTGTCACTTCGAACCATGCAAGTGCAAACACAATTACAACTACTTTCTCGTTACATTTACTTGTCACTCAACAAATATCAAATAGTAAGTACTTCCCTCTTTAAAATTACCTCAGTTCACTCTTTCTATCTTTTTCTTTCAGTTTTTTTTATTTAAATACCTGTATTCTGTCACCCGTTTATGGACTTGATATTCTGCTCTACCAAGCCAAACGCATCCAGCAATCTCACAAAGATCTCTCAACGTCCAAACAAATCCTAGTCCGAACTCCGCCAAAAACACCTGGATCCGCAAAGACTTCCTGGTCAAAACACGACAAGGCACCTGCCAACTTTCTCCAGTAGTACTGTTAGCAGCAAACACCATCCACGTCGTGCTACCAAAATTCTCAAGCCTCCGACGACTTAGTATCGCGAACCTAGACTAGATGAAAGTTATAAGATGTCACTTCAATGACAAGCTTGTCGAATTAGAACTGCTTTAGATGAAAATCTTCTATTCACCCCATAAAAAACGCTGACTCTGCTAATAATCTCGATATAAACCACTTCCAGTAAAAACCATTCCTTGTTATCCAATTCATATGATGCAATGTAATTTGACAATAAACTCAGTTCAGCATTCTCTTCTTGAAATTTGCTTTTGTAGATTATAACTGTATTACTTAGGCATTCTCAACAGATCCATTTATTTTAATCTTCTTTTAATCTCTTAACATTTTACTTTTATTTTCACCATTACATGTTTTTGTATCAAATAATTTTTATATACTGATAAATAAAAAATATCTCCTTAGTGATTTAGTTTAGCAAATATTTCATAGTCCAACACACAAGAAAACTTTATTTTATTTATCTAGCACCCACTATGTTGAATGGTATTTCTCGAATAAGTGTTTGCCATTAGTTCCCCACTTTATCTCAGATAATAATTAAATTATGTTCGAATCCCATTGTTTCTTATGTAGCTTTATGCAATTTAATTTTAAATTCTATTTCCTTTCTTTACCAAATACATTTTAATAATTTTGATATCCTTTTCATTCTTAAATCTTTGTAATTTTTAATACTGCATTCTTTTAACCTTATTGATCTGATTTTAAACCCCTGTACGAAATGGGTGACATGACAATACATATGTGAGACCACATTCAGTTCTGTAATAAATTGCTTTTCTGACGTCTTGTAGGTGCCACACACTATGTTCAAGTCTTGCTCACTAATGCAATTTTTACTTAAAACTGAACGCAATTTGTAGCACTTTTAAGTAATTTTCTTAAACATTTTAGGTGATGTCACTTACTAGAATGTCTGTAGCAGGCAAGTACACATTTGGTCTGCAGCTGATTGATAATTTCTGTCAACGTAGTCACCAATTAGATTTTCAGGAACTTTTTTTCTTGGAATGATTGGCATATTACACCCCTCATTTTCTTCCATTTCTTCTGTTTCTTTCTACATTTCATTAAAGTTTTTACTGCTTCCTAGTTGCTGAAGTGTAGTTACCGTTAATTTGGTTTGTAAGATTGCTGTGGAATAATTTTGTAGTTTTCTTTTGGAAGTTTATTGATAGCATCCTTTAACTAATAGACTTGTCTGTCCGTCCGTCCTGTCTGTCGGTCCGGGACGCTGTTTCAGCAGCCAAACCGTAAGAGATAGAGAAAAAATTTATGAAAGTTATATGTTTGGAATGGTCATGTCAGCTCAGGAACCGAATTTCAGTCACGTGACACTTCCGGTTTTCGATAAATCACAAAAAAGACCGTTTCTCAAATAGAACGCGTATTAAATAAAAACTGGTTCAGCAGCCAAACGCAGCTGCGACCCTCTGCGCCTTAAAACGTCGATCGGTTAGGCAACCACTTTGACACCTTCCAGGTCTGGGTACAATTTTTATTTAATACACGTTCTATTTGAAAAACGGTCTTTTTTGTTTTTTTAAATGAGACATTTGTCTCACTGGGTTGTTAGTATTAGTATATTAGTATAGTAGTTTAGGGAAAATAAAAAAGCGAAATCGTTTACACATCTCAAAAGGGCGTTTGCTTCTGATCCAATAACGCCATTCTTTGATATTGATTCAAGGATATCTAGTATGGCGTGGAATTTATCAGAACTGAACGTATGGCTTCTCAACGACAGTTTCATCTTGTATCAGACAGAGGCTTAATTATTGTTGTAGACTGGCTTGCTTCAGCCTTTTGGATATTTTCAAAAACAGAGTGTCTTTTCAAAGATGTTGCACTAGAGGTGTGAAGCTTATTCAACACTCGAAACATGTTCCTCACAGTCATTACAGAACCGCTAACATCAACAATACACAAGTTCAACACTCCCATAACAATGCACATAGACAGCTAGATTATTTTCATTCCTCACTCTCTTAGCAACTCCCGAATATGGGCCACACATGGCAGCAGCCCCGTCGTAACATCGGTCTCTCAGATTTAAAAATAAAATATATATACGAAAAATGTAGTTCATATACTTTGGAGTGCTTGGGGAAACTAAACACATTAACCGAATTCACTTTTGTGCATCTGCATCTAGGCATTGAACCCTTATACGGCATAATGATGAAAATATCTATCTACAAACACTTCCACAAATATAGTATAAAATTACTATAAACTGCTAATACAGGTGAGCGGATGACACAGTTATTAAATGTTCGAATTTCAGGCGGCCGGCCCTGGTTCGATTTCCAGCGAATATAGAACGATTTTAAAAATCGCACGCTAACACCTGTGGTAGTTGTTAGCGCCGAACAAGAACACTTTTCCTCAATTTCAACGGGCAAGACTACCTCACCTACTCCGCTTACGAGTAACGAGGGATTAGAACCACAAATTTCTGGAACTAAACAGGTCACTGGCCTAAAATAAGAGGAAGAAGTAGAAGAAAAAACTATTATTACGTTTATTCACCACTAACTGCTAGCTAAAGCTAGAAAATCGCGCAGTGATGTGATAATGTGTTTACTTCACAACCACCTGTAGCGGCCATTTACGTATTTATTTGTGCAAAACTGATAGTAAATAATTTACATGCACAGCACCAAACACTAACGAAGACACTAAGTAACTTGTATATTACAAAAATCACTCAATTATAATAGTTAATTGCAATCAGCGTGTCGCTATAACCTGTACTCAAATTTCATGTCGCGGCTATTAACTAGCCTACTTTACCCGAAATTGTACTACACCCCACTGTTAACTTCGCAAAGCATAAGGGCTTTTTGTAAAGTTTTCCAGCACTTCAGTTGCTTCAGTATCTTGCATTCTGAACGTTAACGTGGCACTAGGGATAAAAATGTGCTTTGCCTGAATCAATATATCGATATTATTAGGGCCTTCTTGCAGAATATCAGTAGAACTACGGCAAAATTCAACACATTTTGGCTTATAGCCATCTTCTAACTGCTTTACCACTAAAAGTTTGTAAGAATATAACTTCAAGTCTTACCTTAAAATGCGATAAAAAGAGATTGTTGATGAAACTATCGTAGTGGAATGCCGGTTCACAGATCTTTTTTTGGGTAGGCTTGTCACCGCTTAACGCTCTTATACGCAATAGAAATAGAATAAGTTAACGATACTCTTACAACACTTCCAGATAGCGAGCTGCGAATACCCAAAACAATTCCGTAACCAATAGCATTCCACGGGCCAGCTGAATTACTCCAAAGAGTACAAAAATTCATCCAAAAGGAAAAGAAGAGTCTTCCATACGAAAAACCGGAAATCTAGAAGATTCTAGAACCTCTACAAAACTAGAAAAAGCCTTGTAACCAAAAGATGACATTTCCGCCATTGGAAAAAACTACCTACTTCAGGTGTAAAACCCATCTGGAATGGAATTATAATGGGTAAAGCCAAATTGCCAACATATGTGTTTAGGACACGACTTACAAAAAACCGCTGTTTTCATATAAATTCACCTACATGGAGCTTCTCCCAGATTCCATTTACTTAATCCAACGATAAAAATCTGGTGTAATACACTCACACAAAGTTTCAACGCCATACCTCTTTTCGCTTTTGAGATATTCTGTTCACAGACAGACACACAAACAGACAGATCAATGAACAAAAACATATTTTTTGGGTTCAGGGGACTCTAAAACGTGAAGATCTGTTGAAAACTCAATTTCGAATTTTTGGGGTGAATCCAATAGTTCCTTTATCGTAAAAGGAAGTAACAATTAGGAAAAACTAACGAAGATACAGTGGTCACCGAATCAGGAATTTCCCTTAAAGGGTCAGACGTGAGGTCTTAAAGATTTGAATAAATTGTTTTTAACAATTCGGCCGGAAGTTCTTGAACTAAAAGCAAAAGAAAACTGATGCTGTTTTGTCACCACAGTGGTACTAAATATTACTAGAAAATCTGACTGTAGAAAGAAGTTCTTAAGCGATCGTGCTATCATTTATGGTAGAACATTATAGGTTTGCTAAATAGAGCATGCTATATGCCAAAACCCAGCAGAACACATTTGATCAACCAAAACGGCACGGGATATTACGTGCAGATCCGACTAAATACGTCAAACACTTCATTAGCGGGAATGAACTGTCAATAAATTCACACAAGTGGTACAATTTCCTGGCTTCCAAACTTCATAAATAAACCAGAAAGTTACCAACGGCATTAACTTCCAGAATTTTAAAATAAACACTTCGCTCACATACAGGCAAGTATGCAAACTACCTGAGCCAATTAAATAAAATAACACTTTGAAAGGGGCTTAACAAAATTAGGAAATATCACATTACTCGTGAAGGGGAGAATGTGAGAAATCCCAAACCAAACGTATGACTGCATATTTGAGTTCGCTCGATGCTACAGCGCAGTCCATGAATGCCGGACTCTAATTGGCCAGTGGTGCGCCGCGAAATGCTTAGTCAATGCCTCGTTTTCCTTTATGTAGGTAATTCTGTAGGCAATAAGTAAAATGATTGTTTAATAGATCTAATACCTGCTTTTGTTTACACCCGGACTAGCTCTGATACGTACCTAATACTGTCAACACCTAATTGCAACTTAAAATTGAGTAGCATTCCAAAAATAATATGAACATAATACAATTGAAAACAAAATATAGGTTATAACAAAAATAAATTTTCATAGATCTTTTGAAGTACATCAACACAAGCTTTGCAAGAAAATAATATAAGCAGCGACTCCAATAAGTATTAAAAGACGACGAAATTCAAAATAACAAATAAGTATAACTACTTATTTATTGTTTCATACAATTCACCTTAAGTAGTCTGAATAGAATGATTTCTTAACACCAAAACAGGGTAAATCTTGTCTGTTCATCTATAGATAGATAGATATTTATTGGTGCTAATATGCAACAAGTGCACTTACGTAAGTCAAAAAAAAAAAGATTACAATAAAATTAAAACTAATAAGAATCATCGGTTCAAATTCAAACGTCATTCAAGAAGGACACGAAGTTGGGGACCAATCAGAGCCCGGCAATCCCGGTCCGCGCTGTGGCATCGATCGAACTCAAATATGCCAACGGTAACGGCTGCAGCTACAATCACTTATGTTCTTAATTTGGCCTTAAATTAAGTAGCTTTTAGGGAAAACTAAACTAAGGTGAGTTAGATCGCCAGCGTTAACGTTAGTAAATAAATTAAAAAATGTCAAAATGAACGTAACACGCTAAAATGCCATTCTTACAACTTCGATGTTTTCTGTCGTTCGAACCGACCGTCTTTTACCAACTCTATCGTGCCTTCCAACGTTAAAGTGATGTCTGAAACGTCTTTGCACTTTAATAAAATAAGTAATTGCTGGTTGTCATAGTTGCAAAATCAAATCGTGTATATATCACTGAACAATCTTGTATGTACTCAACTTCAGATTACTTTTGGCGCTTCGAGCTAAAATTCGTATCCAGGATTTCACGATTGTCATGAAATAGCTTTGTAATATATTCTTCTCACGTCTTCAATAAGTTGTCATCTAAATAGTATTACTTTTCCATTATGGTTCCTGAAAGTGTACGGTATAGATCGTTTGTAACTGCCGAGTGCCTCGTGTAATTTGCTGAAAATGTTAAATTCGTCGAATCTTCCATTTCCAGGTCTTTTTCTAGTAAATTTTCTTTTGCCTCTTTAGTTTTTCATTTTTCAGTTGGTTTGTCGGCATTTGTCCTTTCATGTTCGTTTTTATATCATATTTGTTCAAGTATTTATTTTAGAATTAGGTACCTCTGTCATATATTGTTCTTTCGCTGTTCTCTTAATTGTTCTTAATATTTTTCTTCTAACTTGTATAGCCTTCACTTGTTTCTTTCATTCGTCGTTCTTAATATTATGTCATTTGCTCCTTTCGTGGTGCTCTTTCGTTTTTCATATGTTAAGCTCATACTTGCTTTGCAATAGTGTTTGAATAGAGCAACAAGTTAAAAAAAACGGGTGATTTTTCTAACTGATTCTTCCCGACCTGGTCAAGCAAATCGTGTTGTGAAGCCTGAATCGATTGAGCTAGTTGGGTTATCGCCAAAAGTTTTGATTATGAGCCATGGTTCTATACATCACATTATGGATGACATCCTTGAGTTCCATGAAGTGTCAGCAAGGTGGGTGCCACAGCAATTGACTCCAGAATTGATATTTAGTTTAAGTAATTGAAAGAACGAGGTGTTGATGATTCGAAGTACTTTTGCGACGATATGAAGCAGAAGAACATGCCTTTCTGGCAAAGCTTGTAACTTGGAATGAGTTCTGGGTGCACTATTATCACCTCGAAACTAAGGGAGCCAGCAAACAATGGCGTCACACCTTTTCGCCCAAACTCAAAAAAATTTGCACAAAGCTCTCGACATGGAAGATTATGCTGACCTTTGTTTAGAATGCAATGCCTAATGGGGTCATTGTTATTGGCGTCACATTTTCAGAATTCTTAAAGAACCGTCAAAAGCCTGCCATCAGAACCAAAAAGCGTGGATTGCTGAGTTCTGGAATTCTTTTGCTGCATGATAACACGAGGCCCCATAGTGCATGTGCCACTGTAGCAACCATCCAAGATTTGAAGTTTGAGTCTCCACCACACCTTCCCTATTTTCTTGACCTCGTCAAACGATTAGCATGTCTTTGGTCCGCTTAAAAACGTATTAGGTGGGAACAAATCTAGTGTGATACACGCACACAACTTCTTTTTTAGTACAGTAAAAAAATTAGTTCCAAACCAGGGAAACCAAAAAAAACTAAGGTCTGACTGTCAAAAGTTGTTCATTATCCTTTGCTCTAAATGTGGTAAAAAGTCTCTGCCGCCAGAGCGTCGGGTTTGAGAGGGGATGGGGGGAAGTGTCAAAACAGTATGTTTTCTAAGTTTTGCTTGGAGGCTTCCACTTTCTCCTTTGATTTATAGGATCAGTAGGCCACATAATGGCTGTTGTTTATTACCCTTTGCTGTAAATACGGTAAAAAGTCTCAGCTCTGGCGGCGGAGACTGTTTACCACATTCAGAGCAAAGGGTAACGAACAACTTGTGACACACATTTGTGAAGCTAGAAGCACCAAGCAATTAAGCATATCGTCCAACAACTTGTAACAGTCAGACCTTACTTTTTTTGGATTCCCGGGTCTTATAATTAGCCAAAAATTTGAGATTAAATTTTTCAGCATTTGTCAGAAATTTTCAAAAATTACAAATTCTACAGAAACCGTACAAAATAGAGCGTTAGTTCAATAGACAAATTATCTCTAAAATTTTAAGTTGAATTCAAAAATTTAATAATATACCCGGTGTTCTATTTAAAATAGGAGCTAATAAAAAAAGAAACAAAAGGAACCCATATTAGAGGTATTCAACTGGAAAATCACCCAACCTCACATCAATACACATTAAAAATATAATAAAAAGTTCAAAAAAAAATCGTTAGAGCCGTTTTTGAAAAATCTAAAAAAAAAACTAAAAAATCACAAGAATAAACACCATACTTTTGGTTATGGAATTTTCTTAAAAAGCTTGCTGTCGCATCTAGATAGTACACAAAACTTATATACGAAGTTTCAGTGCCATACCTCTTTTCGTTTTTGAGATATTCTGTTCACAGACACACAGACAGACAGACAGACCAATGAACAAAAAAATGTTTTTTGGGCTCAGGGGACTCTAAAACGTGAAGATCTGTTGAAAACTCAATTTCGAATTTTTGGGGTAAATTCAATACTTCCTTTATAGTAAAAGGAAGTAAAAATTTAGAGCAATGATGAAGTGATTCAGGCGGTGCATGAGTGGCTGTGTACGGAACCAAAAGAATTTTTTTCTTCGGGCTTTCAAGCATTTTCAAAATGGTGGAGGACGTGCATACAGGGTGCAGAAATGCTTTACGCACCATAGGGATTTCAATGGTAATTTCTTCATATGAAAATATTTGCTTCCCTAATTATTTTAGAGCAAACTTGTATGGAAGTTTTTTGTAGAGAAAAAAATTCTGTATCTATTTACGCCATAATTTGTTATATTACATTTCGGAAAACCGAAAATTTAAAGAAATAAAATTACCATTTTTAGACAAATCAGTGGTGCCTTGAAATTACTGAATCATCTCAAAGCATGAACAAATTAGTTTGCTGTTCATTTGGTTGCCGTTACATTTGACAGAAGCCTCTTGCAAGAAACTTGAAGCGTTTGAAATGTGGTTGTATCGACGAATTCTGAGAATTTCATGGATAGACCATATCACCAATCAAGCTGTCCTAGAGAGAATGGGGAAAGAAAAAGAACTGATTCTCTCAATAAAGTCACGAAAACTACAATATCTAGGACATACTATGAGAAACAACCAACGATACGAGTTATTACAAACTAATTTTGCAAGGGAAGGTGGAAGGCAGGAGAGGCCCGGGAAGAAGAAGGATATCGTGGCTGAAAAATGTACGTGTATGGTACAACACAACAACGGTGGGACTTTTCCGAGCTGTAGCTGATAAGGTGTGCGTTGCCATGATGATCGCCAACATCCGAAACGGATAGGCACCGCAAGAAGAAGATGTGTTTGCAGAACAATAGACCTATTTGTCAAACGCTTCCGCTGCATTTTCTTTGTGTTGCATGTTGAGTTTCAGTGTAAGCAATCTATAGTGTCGTCGCCCGATCGGCGGCTGGACGAATTTGTGGGCGTCAAGGTAGGTTCGAACGCTCTAGATGGCGGTTCCAAGGAGTCTCAAGGTTGCACCCATACTCTACCCCGTTTGGATTTCGGGTTTCTGCCAAGTGTAAAGTTAAAAGGTAGATTCACTTTCTTCCGGTTCCTCAGTGAGTTTATCTGTGCATTCTCGTTTATCGTGATGGAATCGTGGTGGCGCTTAATCTATTTAGATTTGTTTACCGTTTATTAGGCCGTTGCCCCTGTGTTATCTCGTGTTGGACCACCCCTCGCTTCAGTGCAGCCTAGTCGGCGCTCTTGTTATGGGCTGGGCAGCGGTCCTATGTGAGTTACATTCCTGAGTTGGTGAGATATCGTACGCGCTAGTCGTCTAACTTTTTCGTGGCTTTTAGTAAATACCGTTATGTGCTGGCGCGTTGTTGTAAATGTAGTACTAGCAGGTAACACTGTTACGATATTGAAGAAGTTGTTTCGTGTTCTTTAAATCAGCTTCGAGTGACTCGGCCTTTTGCATCAGTATCTTTCTGGTATTCAACGAGCTGCTGTTCGGTCTCATCGAGTTTCGCTTCGAGTGACCCGACCGTTTGTTTGTATGCTTGGTCTTCTTTCATGAATTGTTTAGCGATTTTACTGTGCAACGTATTTACTAAGGTTGCAATTAACGTATCAGGACTCAATAGTTTCTCAATAATATCACGAATATTTACTTCTTCAGATCATCGAGTGACACTAGGTTCGGTTGGTATTTTGTCAAAGGGATAACTTGAGTTGACTTAATTTCAATACGGAGCCACATTCAACAGGTCTACTCGGTTGAACAGCACATCACAGAATTGATCAAATTAACCTTCTCCAATCTCAACGAACCGCTCAATTAAAGCACAACTATAGCTATATAATAACATAAACATATGACCTCGTATAAGTTTATTCATTTTATTGCTTTGTGGATTATTATTATCATTACTAATTGTTGTATAATCAAGCGTCTATAAAATATTTTCAGATATAGAGAACGTTGTTTAAGATGGAAAATATCGCTTTGATGCGGAATTTATGATTGTACACGTTTTTCTGGGAAGAGGAAGATGAGTAGATTTTTTGATATTAACAATTTTATCCAAGTTAGCTGGAATTGAACCTACATGTAATTTTTATACTTCCAAGAAATTATATTTTAACGCTACGTCGGGTTCTTATGCAAAAGAGCAGTTAGAAAATAGTACACACAAAATTCAGTTACTTAATCCTAAGGCCTTTCCACACTTTCGAGTGTATGGTTGATGTTTGTGTTACCTTTCTGTTGTTCTTTTGCGGGCTTCTCTCCATATTTTCCTGCCTTGCGTTAAAGTTAGGGGGCCTCTTCCCACTTTAACTATATCGTTTGCACTGCTTTTCTCAGTTCTTCGTTCCATGTTTTCCTAGGTCTTCCTTTCCCTCTCTTTTTCTTGTTCTTGCTTCGTATATTCTCCTTATTAATCTTTTCTCGCCACTCCATAAAATATGTACGAATCATCTCAATTGTTCTTCAATAACTGTATGAATTGGCTTTATCTTCAGTTTTTCCCTATATGTTGTGTTTTGGAGTTGGTCTATAATTGTCTTGCCTTCTCTTTTTCTGAGAAATCTCATTTCTGTGCTGTTTAATTTGTTTCTTTGTTTGCTGTAGTCCATGTTTCTGAGGCATATATGGTTATTGAAACTGCTATTTTCTTGTCGATTTGGATTTTTGTTTCTGCTGGTATTTCATTGTTGCTTAGGAATGTTTTTAAATGCCGTTGCCCAGTCTTCCTGCCGCTTCTTTCCTTTCTTTAATTTCTTCATCTATTTTTCCGTCTTGAGTTATTACCGTACCTCGATATTTGAAGCTGTCAACTTGTTCCGGCTCTACTCAGTCCAATTCTATTGTGTGTTTATTTCTTTCTTTACTTATATCCATTGTTGTTTTTGCTTTGTAATTGCTTATGTTCATGTATATATTTCCTAAATGTGTTTTTATTAAGTTTTCTTATACGGTTCTTTCGTCCTTTGCTATTAATACTATGTCATCAGCGTATCATATTTTCAGAATTCTTATGTTATCCATTTTCCAAGTTCCTATCTCATATAGTTTTGCTTCTTTTTTTGTTTTTTATTGTTTCGTGTAGGACTAGCATAAACAGTAGTGGGGTCAATATGAATCCCTGCTTTGCCCCTTTAGTAGTTTCAAACATTTTTGATTTCTCGTGTCTTTTTATCATATAGTTTTTTTGTATAAAATTCAATAATAGCAATATTCATTTCGCAGTAGACAACGGTGGTGGGAATAGTCTTTGCAGGTGAACATTTGTGTAAAAAATTGAAGGAGTGTAACTGATATTAGTATTCTACAAATTCATAAATAGGGAGAAAACTGTATCCCTGTAATTTTTTAAAATTCATTTAAAGTGTAAGGGCAATAAATAGAGTAATTAGTTAGTATATAGTACTAACGCAAAAAATATTCCTACTTGCGGAAGCACTAAAGGTATGAATATTAAGCATTAATAACGATTGCAGTATTAACAAGGGAACTGCAAAATTAATTCTGAAGCAAACAAAGATGCCTAAATATAAAAGTATTTGGATTACTGAACGTTATTACTGGGTATATAAATACATCTCTTAATGTGGCTTCAAAATAAGTCAAGCTGCTGATTTATTGAATAACTGATGTGATCAACCTAATGTAAAGTCAATGTTTTTTTATTACCGCAGTGTTGCCCCCAAGTTAATAATAAATACAACTCGATACATATTGAAATTAGATCAATAAAAAACGAGTACATTGCTTTTATAGGTAAAGGTATCGCGACTGCAAACACCACGTCACTACATAGCTTTACAGTTAGTTGCACTCATATTATGTGGATCGGTCTTCAGTTTATTAATAATGCAATTGGCTAACGTTCCGCCAATAATAATTATAGTTATTTTTAAATATTTGGATCGCTTTGAATCGACTCAGCCTGAAAGGTAACCAATTACGTTCAATACTGCAATAAAGACTATATTCGATTTTCAGCTTAAATAGAAAAAGTACGATTGCTCTGCGGTTCGGGTACTTTAATATTTGCTTTCTTTAATTATCAGACATCTACGACTGTCTATTTATTATCTAGAAAGGTAAGGCTATTTCTATATCTTTTAAGTATAAATGTTGAACCACTTTAAGTTCCTACAGTGTCTGTTAGTTTCTAATATATCGCGATTTGCTGAAAATATTAATGCTTGTAATTGTATCAGTTCAAACTCGTTTGTAGTCGAGTAAAATTATTTACTAAAGGATCTTTATAATTGCAAGCAAAATTAAGTAATATTTACTTCTTTGTCCTACAACCCAATTACATTAAATTTAATTATCACTTGAAATATTCCTAGTGCACGGACTATCAGGAAATATTCAGTACTCTTGGGATATTCGGAACGTACTGTTAGCTCGAGAGCGAAGATTTTGTAATGTTCAAATAGCACAAATTAGCATCGAAATTTTGCTATATGCACTCTATGGTTGAAGTTGCACTAGTGCCAAATTATCACCTAAATCCAAGTATTTGCAAGGAAACTGCGGTATAAATGGTCCTACGTGAGTGTTTCAGTATGTATAGTAATATTCATGACTATTCAGGTCACCTGTCATCTGTCAAAAGTGGACCAGTGAAAACGTCGAATTTTGCATTTCATAGCAAACCAAAATAAATTGTAGTGACTATTGTACTAATACCGAATTGCAGCAACTATTGTACTAGTACTCAAGCGACTATTTTGAACAAATTAAAATATTTATTGAAGATGTTTACACAAATTGTATTTAAACATGTATAACTAACTTAGTCTTTTTAATTTGGAAAATGGGTTTGGTTCACTGAATAGTCCTCCGAATACTATTAGTAGTCAAAGTTAGGTCGACAATTTTTGGGGTGGTACCCACACGCAATGGACCCTCCTGATACCTACTACCCCAAAAATAATCGACATAACTTTGATTACTTATAGTATTATAAGTGAAAATACTATTGCCTTATACTTATAAAACTTATAAAACTGGTGATTTGCGCGACTCAGCATAGGGATTTCAATGGTAAATTTTTAATGTGTGATTATTGGCTTCCCTAATTATTTTAGAGTGTAAAGAAGTTTTTTGTAGAAAAATAAAAATACTGCATCTGTACATACTATTGATTACAATTTTCCATTTTCCGAAACCGTAGAAATCTACGGAATAAACATTCAATTTAAAAGAGAATCACTGATGCCTTGGAATTATGTAAACAAACAACATGTACATTTACTTATGTCTTTGTTGTTTGACTTTTATAACTGATTATTAAATTCTGTTCTCGTTAAAATGTATTCACTTTTTCTTGAGAAAATGCTGTAGATATCTGTACATACCATCGTTTATAATTTCCCGGAACCGGAAAAATCAAAGAAATTAGTATCTATAGGAAGCAGGATTTAATTAAATACCATAACAAAACGTAATTATGTACCATCGAAGTCATAGAAAACTGGGACAAAAAAAATACGCCGATACCCTTGTTTTCGAAAAGTGTAGTTTAGATGTGGCCTTTTGACTGAACATTATTAAAGGTGGGCTGTCTGTTTTAACAACGTCGTTCAATTCAGTCAAAATGTTACATCTAAACTACACTTTTCGAAAAATAGGTAACTGCGTAATTCTCCTGTCCCAGTTTTCTATGACTTCGATGGTACGTATAATCATAATACAAAAACACAAAAATTAATAAGTTATAACAACTGTTCAAACAAAGTACCATTAAATACTAAACAATGACCCAACCTGACGTAAAATTTCCGTCTAGCATTTGCTAACTGATATTGTTATATTTTATCGCATTGTGCTTGAATACCATTTTTCAGCTCTCTAATAGTTTAAAAGGTTCTTCCAGAGTAAATTTGCGATTTTAAATGTCTCCAAAGAAAAAAATCGTTCGGCGAAAGATCGGGGGACCTAGCAGGCCAGTTAATTAAATAATTTGGACCAATCACATTATTGGAAAAACTGTAGTTTACAAAGTCGCGCACTGTTGTGTGCGGGGCACCCATCCATCTGAAGTCAAATCTCTTGATCGTCTCTAGCAACTTCGGTCACCGCCGAACTGTCTTCTAACAACTGCAAAAAACGCTCTCCTGTGAGGTTTTCATTTAAGAAAAATGGTCCTATAATGTGATGATCTAGTATTCCCGCCCAAACATGAACTTTTTGGGGATATTGGGTCCTGGTTTGTAAAATGTTGCGTGGATTTTCAGTATTCCATACTCTGCAATATTGCACATTTGGTTCAATATGCAGTGTGAATGTGCGTTCATCCGTAAACAAAACGTTATTCAAAAATTTCCTGTCTTTGTTACATTTTTCCATAATTTGGAAGCAAAATGCACTTCACTTCTCTATATCACGTTGAAGCAACTCTTGATGACACTGATATTTGTAAGAGCGAAACTTGTGTTTTTTCAAAATTCGCAGGACTCGGCTGTGATGCAAGCCAATATCTTGCGCTATTTTCCTTAAACTTACACTGGTATTGCAGCTACTGCTGGCAAAACATGCAAAGTGTTGTCATTTTCCTCATGTTGCTGCACGTTTTCAGCGTAATTGTTACGTTTACAATTATTTAATACTGTGCCTGTAGTTTCATATTTACGTATTAATCTATCAATCGTTGAACTACTTGGAATTTGCCGATTTGGATATTTTACTCTAAACAAGGCACTTACTTGACGAGCACTATTTCCTGCATAAAACCATTTTATCATTTGTACTTTTTCTTCAGTTGAATACATTTTAACGGGAAGAACATTTAACGATCTGTTATAAACGTTAAACAGCAATGAGAAAAGTAAATGTGCATGTTGTTTGTTTACATATTTCCAAGGCACCACTGATTTTTTCAAAAATAGCATTTTTTATTTCTTTAATTTATAGGGTTCCGGAAATTGGAACATTATAATCGTTATTTAACCAACAAGTGTGTTAATGAAGGCAATTAATAATTGAAACTGTTTAAAGCACGAACGAGCGATAGCGAGTGAGTGCCTTTAATAGTTGAGATTATTAATCGCCCATTAACAAACGAGTTGATTACAAAATTTTTTCGTTTACCACAAAATCTTTTTTTTTGTGGTGAAAAATGTAATTAATACTAACCTCCATGCAAAATATCATCAAAACGTATTAATCCATAATTTTTAAGAAACAGTTAATTAATGAAAAAGAGTGCATTAATCAAAAACAGTGTATTAATGGCATCTATTAATCCATCCTTTTTTAGGAAAAACAATTCATTAATATTGAAATTAACAAACGGTCGACGAAAAACAATATTATCTACAGATGAAACATTTTCTTCTCTACAAAAAGTTTCTGTACACTTTAGCTCTAAAATAATTAGGGGCGCTAATAATCACACATTAAAAATTTACCATTGAAATCCCTATGCTGCGTCGCGCAAGTGTATAGCCTTAAATTTTAGTGAGAAACCATACTCCCTCTAATACATCTCAATGCAAGTTTTTTACTTCCTGTTTGGCTCCTTTTGGAAAAGAACTGCAAAGGGATTTACACAGAATGTCCCTTGCAAGTGAAAGTTTGAAACTAAACATTTGAAAATATCGAAGGAAAGAAAATAATTTAATTTTTTAAGGTGTTCACCATGTATATGTGTGTCCAAAGTTTTTCGTGAAGGTTAAAACCTAAGCTATATCCAAAATATTACTTTTATTTTACTAATAGTTCTTGAGTCAAGACAAAAACAAACAGAATTTCACTTTTTTAAGGTTCTCACATTGTATACCGGGTGCTGACTTGCGCGACGCACCATAGGAATTTGCATAGTAAATTCTTTATGTTCAATTATTTGCTCCCCTAATTATTTTAGAGCTAAAGTCTAAATACATTTTTTGTAGAGAAAAAAATACTGCATCCATTCATACGGTTTCTAACAATTTTTCATTTTCCGGAACCGAAGGAATGCAACAAACAAACTAGCATTTTCACAAAAATCAGTGATGCCATGGAATTATTGAAACAAGCCAATGCCAACGCAAATGCGTGCGGCGCGACAATATGTGCTGTTTGTTTGGTTGTCATTGATGTTTGACGTTTATAATAATTCATTATTAATTATGTGCTGCTTAATGTGTCTAAGGTACTTAGACCTTCTCCATAACAAAAATGGTTTTACGAGTATGGTGGACGTTCGTTAAGTAAGCTCCTTGTTTATTGTAAAATATCCGTATCGGCAAATTCCAAACAGTACAACCATTAATAGACGTATTCATTTTAAGTTTAAGACTACAGGCAGGTTATTAAATAATTGTAGGTGCAATAATGAGGTTTAGAACTTATACGAAAACGAGAAAAGCGACAATACGTTCAATCTTTTGACGGCAGTGACTGGATGATCGCCCCGCACGCACTTGCGGTGGCATTGGCTTGTTTCAATAATTCCATGGCATCACTGATTTTTGTGAAAATGCTAGTTTGTTTTTTGCATTTCTTCGGTTCCGGAAAATGAAAAATTGTTAGCAACAGTATGAATGGATGCAGTATTTTTTTCTCTACAAAAAATGTATTTACACTTTAGCTCTAAAATAATTAGGGGAGCAAATAATTGAACATAAAGAATTTACTATGCAAATTCCTATGGTGCGTCGCGCAAGTCAGCACCCGGTATATTTGACCAAGATTTACTCGCTTTCATGCCAGGTAGACATATAATTCACATGCAAAATATAGTTTTCCTCTAAGAAACAGTTTTTGAATTATAGTACCAACAGACAGACGAAAACCTGTTTTTCGCCATCTAGGGACTCTGAAACGTGAATATCTGAAGGAATCTCGGAAGGAGATTTTTCACGATTATAAAAACAACTTACTATTTTCCTATTCTTAGGTATTTGTTAATGATATAGTATTATCTTCATTTATTTGATGGGTATTTTATGACTGCCGACTGTAAGACGATTGATTGGTTGTGTGTTTGAATATTTGAGTGAGGGGTAAAAAAGGATATTACGTGTATCGAGCGAATAAAAGGTATGAAAGATTGATAATAAAGTTTTTGACATTAAATTTAGACGAAACGGTTTCTTCGGTAATTATTTCCCACAATTTGTCGATTTGGTACTTTCCTGTTATCCGGACCTATTTTTGACACACGATCAAGCCCGCAACTAACCTAAACCAGCTAGAAGGGCACACAGCATCATTCAACCAGAAATCCCCAGGAGACAACCCATTGGGGTGATCCCGGTTATCAAAATTTAAATGGCTCCAGATAACAGTAAGTGACAATTTGAAACTTTATTCACTATCCAGTACCAAATTTTGTCACGTTTTTAGGGGGGGGGGGGGGGCGGGAATTTTTTTAGGATAATTTTTAAATTTTAGCGCTTCACAAATTTAGCCCATTCACGAGATAACTAACGACATCTTCTGCTTCTCAATGATAATATTGAAGGGTTCTGCAATTGCGAGCTCTGTCTTATATATTTTTATAGTGCGCGCAGGTCATACTTAAATTGAATTGGCTACTAAACAATAGAGGTCGGTTCGTGTCATGTTTTGGAATTCCGTGCCCAGTTATTTGCTTCCTTGGAAGGAATGTAGCTCGGTAAAAACCGTCCTTATAGCGTGTCGTGCATTTGGGTCGAGTTTTCCATCGTCTAGTCCTAGTAGTTGTTCCCACGAAATGGGCTGCACCTAGTATAAGCACACTTGCTGCAGCTAACAGGTAGTTTGCCTCTTGATTGTCCATTCTCATAGAATAAACCAAAATGTTGGGTTAGGGCTGCCGATGCTCGTGGTACGTGTGTCACTTGTCACTTATAAATCGAGCTTTAACTTTTGAATGATCCTGCGTACGTTAAACTATATGGCAATTTATAAAATAGCTCGCCGTAGACAACGTCGGCGTTGCGTTTGCGGCCGCGTCAGTGTTAACGTCAAATGGGAGGGAGTCAATCTATGTTTAAACTTGATTTAAACACACATAAATTTCATTTTCTAAAATTTACGAAATCCAGTTGCACGGCTTTTACATGCAATTCCCATTTATTTAATATTGCTATCACCAATTACTAAATTTAATATGTTTAAATTAGATTAAAAACCATACATTTCAGTTCAAATTTACGTAATTTAAAAGCCAGTGTTATTACACAATCGTACGAGTTAAAGACCAAGGAAAACGCAATTCTGCACTCCGTGCATAATATCGACCTACAGCAGTGAGTTCAACGGGCGACCTTCGCTCGACCAGGAAATAAACCTGCACAATTGCTTATCTGCTGTTTTGTAATTTAAACACTTTGACCTATTAAACTGTATATATGAACTTTGATATTGTTACTGCGTTAAGCATTTTTAATTTGTATAAATACTAGTCTATTTTCATAATAAAATCAATCTGCATTTAATGTTTGATTCATTCACTACGTCGCCACTTCTATACCAAGCCATAATACTGTCGAGATGTGAGGCTGCATCTCAAGAAGTGGTTTTTACCGTCGTCCGTTCAAGTACCATTGACTACATTGGTTTAAAACGTAAACACAGTCTTGTTTACGTGCTTGACGGATAGAATCAGCGCAAAGTAACGGAGTCCTGACACAGCCTCTCAGGCATCTCTGTTCATGGTCCTTCGAGCCGGATCTGTCTTCAACTAACGAAAAAACACATCCCGAGAAGAAGACAACATCTGCCAACCACCCAGTTCCCAGAAAATGGCCAACAACATGGAGGAATTCAACAACTTAGCAATCGCCCAAGAAGAGCTCGCGCAGAAGATAAAGCAAATATTATCCAACAGAAAAAAGGACCCTGCCAGCCGAAAAAATGAAGCCTACATCGCCAGTCGCAACAAAACGCTGGACGAACTTTGGAACACTGCAACTAAAAATCACGCAGAAATGGGGCAGCTAAGTATTCCAACTCATAATTATTTTAAAACAGGGTATTACGACCAAATTAAAGCCATATACGGCGAAGCAAAAAGTTACTTGCAGAGCTGTTCAAAAACAACGGAAATTTCCAACGCCTCCGTAAGCAGAACGCAAGAGGAAATGGTGGCCAACCCCGAGCAAAAGGTTCGTATCCGAAAACTGCAGATTCGGATCCAGAATTTTAAGCAAGCGATGGACGACGCCGAACTAACACAAGAATTAGGGAGGCCCGCCATCACGACAAGGGAATTAAGAGAAAAATGGGATCGTGTGGTCGAGATGGACGAAGAAGTTATGTCAAACGACATGGCTTCAGAACAAATGCACTTCAGTCCTGAATATACTACGTTGGAAGACAGGTATAGAAATTTAATTATTTTATTGCAAGCGCCGACAAGGAACGAGCAAGCAGCAGCCATCTCGCTTCCTCAAGTCAAAATTCCCATATACGAGGGAAATTATGAGGAATGGGCCACTTTCAAGGACCTGTTCACCAAATTAGTAGATGACAACCAGAATATGGACGATGTCATCAAGATGCAATATTTAAAGACGCATCTTAAGGGAGAGCCAAGCCGACTGATCCAGCATCTAGCTGTTACCCAAGCAAACTACAACACCGCCTGGAATCTGCTGCAACAAAGGTATCAAAATAATCGCCTTATTTTAACTAAATTGCTAGATACCATATTCGATCTGCCGGTCCTCTCCAAAGAGTCAGCCCAAGGGTTAAAAAGATTGCACGACTCCATCAAGGAATGTGTGGAGGCAATCAAAAATTTAGGCATCTCCACGGACAGTTGGGGTCCGTGGATTAACAGAGCTATCGCTCGAAAATGGGATCCTGAAACCAAAAAATTATATGAACAGTCGCTTCAATGTCCAAATGAAGTCCAGGATCACCAAAATTTAATGGCTTTCCTGCAAGTGCGGTTCCAATCTCTAGAATCCATAGATGGAGCTCGAAAGCCCGCGCAGGAAAGACCACAGAAGAATTACGCTTCCGCATCCCTAAATTGCAAGCTGTGCCATGGAAATCATTACATCGACAACTGTAGTCAATTCCAGAGGCTACCCATGAAAAACTAGAAGCAGTAAAAACCAATCGATTGTGCTATCGATGCTTGCGGCACGATTCAAATATACCATGTCGTGCCTATTTTAATTGTAGGATCTGTCGCTTCCCGCATCATACACTGCTTCATAAGGCGCAGCCACCATCAAGGCCGCTCCCTGCCCAAAAGATGAGAACGTCAGCTCATGCAGCAGCTATGAAGACTTCCAACGCTCCAGAAAAGAAGCCGAAGTCGGACATCATCACCGCCAATGTAGGCGCACAGGAGAGCCAAGTTCTACTTGCCACAGCAATGGTTCAAGTAAAGGCAGCATCCGGGATGACTCATCTACTACGAGTATTAATAGATCCCGGGTCTCAGGGGTCGTTTATCACGGAAGCATCAGCCGAATTATTGGGGTTACCCAGGACCAAAGTTCGAGCTGAAATCACAGGAATTGGGAACAGCGAGCCAAAAATTGCCAAATGGAAAATCCCAAGTTTGATCACACCTAGATTTTCAAGTAACTTTTCCCTACCTGTAAATTTACTAATACTTCCCAAACTTACCAAAGCCATGCCTTCATCCCCTATCCCAAACATAAATATCAATTCCTGGAGCAATATTTTCATCGCCGATCCAACCTTCAACCGACCCGGTCCTATAGATATAATTCTAGGCGCTGAAGAATATTCAAAAATAATTCTAGAAGGAATCACTAGAACAAAGGATGGCATCTTGGGACAAAATACCAAACTGGGTTGGGTATTATCTGGAACCATTGGAAGACAGCATAACGACAGCATTAAAGTCAACACCATGGTTGCCAAAATTGGAGAAGAATATCAGTTGCAGAAATTCTGGGACACAGAAGAAGTACCCACACAAAGAACACTTTCCCCAAAATATCAGGTACGTGAAAAGAAATTCACAGAATCAGTACAAGAAAGACCGCAGAAAATCGAAGCTTCCGAAACTCTTAATCATGGAGGTCACTACATCAAAAGCTGTGGTCAGTTCCGAAGTTCACCTACCAATGACAAGCAAACAATCCAGCAGGTGAAGAAAATATTAACAACCGATCCTACAGCGGAAGAACGAGCAATCGCAGCTGCCAATATGAAGAATACGGAAGTTCAACATCTTGTTATCATCGAATGTGAAAAGGTAGCATCTTCTCATCCACAAGAAAATCACCAAGTGCATGGAACCTCCGAAGTCCTCACTCACGAAATCCTCGTTCATGAAGTCCGCATCCACGAAGTTCCCATTCAGGAAATTCCCATTCATAAAGTCGATGGACAGAAAGGAAAGGAAATTGCAGGCCACGAACAAATTGTTGAAACTCCTACAGCCACTCCAAGCAGTGGATGCAGTCCAGAAATTGCAGGCCACGAAAAAATCGTTGGAACTCCTCCAGATGCTTCGACAGCAGCTCCTAGCGATGGATGGAGCCAAGAAGCTGCAGCAATAACTGCTGCTAACAACAACACCTCCGAGCCCACTAAAAACTTGACACTCGGTAATGGACGGAGCCCAGAAGTTGCAGCAGGAACTGCAGCAATCGACAAACCCTCCGAGTTCACTAAAAACATAGCACCTAGTGGAGGGTGGCATCAAGAAATGACATCAAGAGATGCAGCAAGCGAGCAAACCTCCGAGTTCGCTAAGCACTTAGCCCCTCGTAGAAGATGGTATCAAGAAGACGGCTTATTAAAGTCTGCGAGGGAAGTTACCGAAGACTCGCAATGTGGAATACCGATGCGGCGTCCTCTAAAACAGCTAACCTCGGCAAGAGTGATATTAATTATCGTATGCACTCATATAATGTTCGTCTCCAAAGGAAGAGGCAGCCGATGGACGTTGGCAGGATGTTCCAAACCAATTGGTAACATAGTCAACGACACAATAACACAAAAGCTCATTTACAGAAATACCAAAGGAGCCAGTGTTGCAGCAACCGAACCACTTCGAGGATTTACAACCCTCTCGGTTAAACCTGCAACATCATCTGAAGGAAGTAGCATGGAGAGCCATCCGACATCATTACTACCTCTCCAGAGGAATAATCAACAGCATCTAAAGGACATAACTTGGAAAACCATCCGCCACCACTCCTATCTATCCAGTGGGATAACAAGCAGCCTATTGGGAGGGGCTATTCTAATAGGAGCAGTCTACTACATTCGAAAAAGGATCAACCGAAGGAGGCATCAATCCAAACAACGCCAGTCAACCGTAGAAGAATATCCTTTAAGAACCCTTAATGTGGAAGAAACAATATAGTTTTCCTTTTCTTTTTCTTCGGCCTAAAATTGGCAATATGTTTAAACTTGATTTAAACACACATAAATTTCATTTTCTAAAATTTACGAAATCCAGTTGCATGGCTTTTACATGCAATTCCCATTTATTTAATATTGCTATCACCAATTACTAAATTTAATATGTTTAAATTAGATTAAAAACCATACATTTCAGTTCAAATTTACGTAATTTAGAAGCCAGTGTTATTACACAATCGTACGAGTTAAAGACCAAGGAAAACGCAATTCTGCACTCCGTGCATAATATCGACCTACAGCAGTGAGTTCAACGGGCGACCTTCGCTCGACCAGGAAATAAACCTGCACAATTGCTTATCTGCTGTTTTGTAATTTAAACACTTTGACCTATTAAACTGTATATATGAACTTTGATATTGTTACTGCGTTAAGCATTTTTAATTTGTATAAATACTAGTCTATTTTCATAATAAAATCAATCTGCATTTAATGTTTGATTCATTCACTACGTCGCCACTTCTATACCAAGCCATAATACTGTCGAGATGTGAGGCTGCATCTCAAGAAGTGGTTTTTACCGTCGTCCGTTCAAGTACCATTGACTACATTGGTTTAAAACGTAAACACAGTCTTGTTTACGTGCTTGACGGATAGAATCAGCGCAAAGTAACGGAGTCCTGACACAGCCTCTCAGGCATCTCTGTTCAATCTATAAATCGAGCTTAATTTAAAGCTCGATTTATAGATTGACGCCCGCCCGTTTGACGTTACCGCTGACGCGGCCGCAAACGTACCGCCGACGTTAAACTGTTTGGTTCAAATGTAACCGTTTATAAAATGACGTCGTACGCAAACGCTAAGGGTGCACCGCTACCGTCTGCGGTTTTTGTAGCGACGCTCGTCAGGAATCTACGTGCTAGAGATGGGCGCGTGAGTGAGTTTTCGTTCACGCAACGCACGTTTCACGCTTGCTTTACACACTCACGTTCACGCTCAAGTTTACTCACGTTCACGGCGTGACACGCCACTCACGACGTGACACGCAACTTTTATTTCAAAATTTAAATTCAGATAGAACAAAATGTTCAAATTTAAAACCAATGAAAAGAAACCCTAAAGAGAACTAAAAATATCTCTTGCATGTAACATAATTTACGTGATATGTTGCAATCAGAATAGTTGAGATAAAAAAAAATGAAAATTGACCACAATAACTTACGACAAGGGATAAATACTGTGGTTTCTCGCAAATGCATTTCTTGCAGCTGTCTTCAAACACATTACTTTTAATACCAAAAGCTGTCATTGGAATTGACGTTTCTCTTATTGGTATGGGTACAGAAATTATATGTTGCTAGGCAACACTTTTATTCGTAGGTTTAAAAATACTTTTTTCGACGACTGACATCGAAAGTAGATTTTTCTCACTGTCATTTGACAACAGAAAGTTGACATTTGCCGCTGAGCGTGCGTTTTCATCATTTTGCCGCTCGCCGAGCGTTTTGGGTTTCCGCGTGAACAAAATAGGTAGCCACGTCCGAATGTTACCTTGACAACGCCCGTCATTTGTGGAAATAATCGCGTCACATGTCATAGACTGCGCGAGTAATGTTAACTTGATTGTCAATTAATTTTTGGGTTAAAATGAAATTTGATATTTTCCTTTAATAATATGCTCAGTCGTCGAAAAAATAGTATGTATATTTCTAGCTAAAAGTGCGCTTGCCACTTTTGCATGATTGCTGGTTTCGACTTCGTCTCAACCAGCAATATTCATGCGCAAGCGGCAAGAATGCACTTTCAGCTCTTAACATACAATATACTATTACGTTCAAGGATCAACATTTTCAGCGTTACGGCGAGTATACAAAACAAAACATTACTTTTATTAGAATAATAAGTTGATATACACATGTACACAATAAATTGGTTTAAAACTAAAACGTAATCAACATTTTCAGTGTTAAGTCGAGTATACAAAACAAAACATTACTTTTATAAAAATAGGTTCATCTACACATTTACACAATACATTTTTGGTTTAATAATAAAACGTAATTAACATTTTTAGCGTTAAGCCGACTATACAAAAAAAATTACTTTTATCAGAATAATAAGTTCATCTACACAATAAATTGTTTTAAAAATAAAACGTAATCAACATTTTCAGTGTTAAGTCGAGTATACAAAACAAAACATTACTTTTATAAAAATAGGTTCATCTACACATTTACACAATACATTTTTGGTTTAATAATAAAACGTAATTAACATTTTCAGCGTTAAGTCGAGTATACAAAACAAAACATTACTTTTATAAAAATAGGTTCATCTACACATTTACACAATACATTTTTGGTTTAATAATAAAACGTAATTAACATTTTCAGCGTTAAGTCGACTATACAAAACAAAACATTACTTTTATCAGAATAATAAGTTCATCTACACAACAAATTGTTTTAAAACTAAATCGTAATCAACATTTTCAGTGTTAAGTCGAGTATACAAAACAAAACATTACTTTTATAAAAATAGGTTCATCTACACATTTACACAATACATTTTTGGTTTAATAATAAAACGTAATTAACATTTTCAGCGTTAAGCCGACTATACAAAAAAAAATTACTTTTATCAGAATAATAAGTTCATCTACACAATAAATTGTTTTAAAAATAAAACGTAATCAACATTTTCAGTGTTAAGTCGAGTATACAAAACAAAACATTACTTTTATAAAAATAGGTTCATCTACACATTTACACAATACATTTTTGGTTTAATAATAAAACGTAATTAACATTTTCAGCGTTAAGCCGACTATACAAAACAAAACATTACTCTTATCAGAATAATAAGTTCATCTACACAATAAATTGTTTTAAAAATAAAACGTAATCAACATTTTCAGCATTAAGCCGAGTATAAAAAACAAAGCATTACTTTTATTAGAATAATAAGTTTATCTACACATCTACACATTAAAATTTTGATTTAAAAATAATATGTAATCAACATTTTCAGCTTTAAGTCGAGTTCTGCGCTCTTCTAAAATTCTCCCAGCTATGGAAAATTCTTGAGCTAATTTTTAACAGTGGCGTATTTACTCGGTTTTTCCAAAATCTTAGAATGGCATCTACAATTCCGCATTTTAATTTAACACAGTAATTTAGTTCTGTTTCGACATCATCATAATTAGATGTGCCATCGCCAGAGCTATCTCTAAGTGTAAAATCTGATGCTGATGTACCAGTTTTGAGTCGTTTGCTATATACAGGGTGATTCACGAATAGTGTCTGATGTAGCGCCTTTATTGCTTCAACATAAATTACTCTCTCATAGAATACTTCGCTGTTTTTCAATTTGAATAAAATTCTGTGATCATGATTTCAGAAAAATTAAACAAAAGCGCCAATAAAATGTGTTAATCAAATTGTATTGCAGAAAAAACGGCGCTAAATGAGATAGTATTCGTGAATCACCTTGTATTTCATCATTATCATCTATAGTTTTATTTGCATTTTCGTTAATTTGGATTTGATCTAGCATTTCCTTTACAGTCGAACGAATATCTTCTCTTTTATGTGAAGGTATGAACTTATAATTAGGGTCAAAAAATAAAGTTACGTAGTGTAACTTGTTTGGCACAATTCGTGATTTAATCACGTTTAAAAGTTGCTCCACCCTGCAGTTTTTATTCGTTACTAAATATTTAACGTCAAATTAACGTGAAAAGTGAATTACGCCTTGTAAATTTTCACTCACGTTCACGCACGTTCATGTCACGATTTTCAAATATTAGTCACGTTCACGACGTGACACGACTGTTTTCACGTCACGGGCCCATCCCTACTACGTGCTTTCTTTGGCGTATGTTTTCCTCTAAAATATGGTGCAATCTTATGTAATGAGTGTAGCGCATATCTGAAGGAGAAAGACGGCTAGTGACGAGCGGCATGCATAATTTCATTTTACCTGGTTTCTGAGCCAGTTACGAGAACACATTTGAAGAGTTAAAATATATTACTGTGTACGCGCTCGGCATCTTTAAGCTGTCCGAGATCCGTTGAAATCCAATTTGTCGAAACCCCAGGTTTAGTTAGTTATCACAATGATGTTAGTTTTGGTTAATTTTTGGATGCTCGAAGCATAGCTAGGTGAATACAAGTCGCCGTTGGTTAGGCCGAGTGTTTGTGGAATAAGGGTAGTAATTTCGTTTTGGGGTAAGCGGGAATTGTGGTCGTGGACCTTCTGTTGGAAGTCGTCACCTTATGCGGATTATAAATCGAAGGTTTAATTGTGTTTAGTTAGAAGAGGATAGTGACCAAGTCGTCGTTGTAGCGCCTATCTTTCTAATTTCTCATTTTTGAGGATTTGTAACGGCAGTTCTTCAGCTGAAATCACCCCAACCCTGTTGAAACCAAAGTTTTATCGTTACGTCGCCTTGAATTAGTTTCCGTCAATAGCCAGTCAATAGAGATGTTTTGGCTGTGCGACGGACCATTGTGATGTATTTCGCAAATTTTGGTGTTATAGTTTTCGGCGTTGGGCCCAAATAAACAAACAGTGACGCTTTTCGAAAGGACATTATATGATTACGTAGCCTGTTCAGTTTGAGTAACTTAACGTTCAGATGTTTGGGAGTCATTAACTGTTACCTTGTAGCAGCGCCTGAACTCTCCTCCCATATATTAGATGTATAGACCTTTGACCTTGCTATTCAGCTTTGTTCATTACAACATGGGTATATTCAAATCCAATGTATACATGTATTTGTATTATCGATAATCTCATTTTACTTTGCGGTGTAGAGGATGGTGCTTTATGCGCTTGCATCTGGCGGTACAATACTTAACTTGCTCCGAATTCGGAATTCAAAGTTGGAGCGCGCCTTTTGTGCTTGCGCAGCAACCATTGTGTGAGGAGTGTCTGTTATGGTGATGTGTTGACCTTGTTACTCTACCTCTTATGTTTGTGGTTCTGAGTATAGCACAGTTAATTTGGTGCTTAACTGTAAATGGTCTCACCGAGCCCGATTCCAATCGCCAAGGCTGCACAAAAATTCCGGCCCTCGCGGGATTCGAACCGAGGACTTGCCTAATGCAAGCCTAGTGCCTGCCCAACTGCGCAACGGGCCTTCTCCTAAATGCAATGTAATTACATTAACTACATTTTTGCTTTTATTTTATGGTGTTTGCATGCGACGTCCCATTGTATGTTTTTAAATGTTTTGTTTGTGTAATGAGTACTAACGGCTTACAAGAAATTAATGACAAGGTAGATTTCTCGATGTGCGAGCTTGGAGGTCGTACACACATGTCACCAAACCAAACTGCTGTTTTCAATTTCAGACTTCCAAGGAGCAGTTCTTAAAAGATTTCTAACAAATATGGTGCGATACACGCACACAGCTTTCTTTTGCAGTGATCTTATAATTAGCCAAAAATTTGGTTTTTAATTTTTAAGCATTTGTAAAAAATTTGCAAAAATTACAAATTCTACAGAAACCGTACAAAATAGAGCGTTAGTTGAAGAGGCAAATTTTCTCTAAAATTTTAAGCTGAATTCAAAAATGTATTAATATACCGGGTGTTCTATTTAAAATAGGTGTTAATAAGAAAATAGAAACAAAAACAAAGGAACCCGTTTCAGAGGCATTTAACTGGAAAATCACCTATCTTACATCACTACACGTTAAAAATGTAATGAAAATAATAAAAGTGGGGAAAAATCGGTACTGGTAGCCGTTTTTGAAAAAGTCGAAACAAACTAAAAAATCACAAGAGTAAACACCATACTTCCGGTTATGCGATTTTCTTCAAAAGCTTGCTGTCGCATGTACATAGTACACACAACTTATATATGAAGTTTCAACGCCATATCTTTTTTTGTTTTTGAGATATTCTGTTCAGAGAGGGACAGATAGAAACACAGCCAGACACACAGACCAATGAAGAACAATGTGTTTCTTGCGTTCAGGTGACTCTAAAACGTAAAGATCTGTTGAAAACTCAATTTCGAATTTTTGGAGTGAATCCAATACGTCCTTTATCGTAACAGGAAGTAAAAAAGAAAAAAACAAAGAAACTAATTGTAGAGGTGGCGAATTAACAGATCCACAAAATGGATCCACGAAATGGATCTGTTAATTGGCCACTTTTTTTGTGCGATTTGACGCCGTTAGATAATTTTCTTTGAGGATATGTAAAGTCGCATGTCTAAGTCGATAAACCGGAAACAATTGAGCACTTGGAAGCCAACATTTGACGCGTTATTGCCGAAATACAGCCTAATTTACTGCGAAGAGTGTGTGAAAATTGGACCTCCAGATTACGTCATGTACACGTCAGCCACGACGGTCACATGCCCGAAATCATATTCAAACGCCATAAAATTATCTTTCAAATAAAGCCAATTTCATGAATATTAAGAACATTTTTCTGTATTTTATTTCAATTTAAAGTTCTCCCACTCTAAAAAACACCCTTTATGAACAACCTCTGTAGTTGGCCGTGTGTTGGCCTCCACAGTTTACACATTTGGGAGAGTCAGTGTTTTTGTTTTTTTTTGCATTGCGAGTAGTGGTGGTTATCAGTACATTTCACGCAACGTGGGGGTAAGTGGCAATAATTTTTAGTGTGTCCCACCTGCTGCCAGTTAGTGCACTGGGGATATCACTATTCTTACGTCGAGGTTTTACGGCTACTACGCAATGTTGAAGTTTATTCAAGTTATATATATATATATATCACTGGTTTTCTCGTTCTTGGTTAGTTCGATTGCAACTATTTGTATTGGGATCTTATTGCAGTTCAGCAGTCGTGTGGATTTAATTATTGGGAACTGTGGGTGTTCTAATTCTGCCTTAATATCTTCTACTGATATTGAGATTGGACCATTACGTATCATTGCTGAGGTATTAGAGTTTTCAGGGTTTTTGTACCTGTAATAGTTCACTTTGTGGTGGTCATAGAACTTAGTACGCCTTTGGTAATCGTCTGTGCTGCTCAAATTTCGATCGTCAAGATCTTCTCGATTTTTGACAGGAGTAACATGAACCAAATTCTGCAAGGGCCCCCACAGGAAAAAGTCCTCCACGACCTATCTTTTGTCAGGGCAATTGTGGTTTAGCCATTGCCGAAGTAAGCCAGCATAATGTGATGGTCCACCATCGCGCTGAAGTGCAAAAGGGATGTCCTCCCGTAGGTCCCGAAAGGTTACCCGCCACGTCTCGAGGCTAATCCATCAATCAAGGTAAGATCTGTGTTATAAACTGTTTTACCGCAAGCCAGTATGTCATTGTAACTAACACTCATATATTCGTGCCCGGCACTCAATCAAGGCCTGGTCCACTCACGTACAAATTTAACACTTGTGTAATACACTTGTTTAGTCGTAAGCCGACATTTAAAATAGAACTGAATTTGACTCTGTTGTTCGCCTTAGCTGTGCATTGTAGTTTCCTAGATAGGGCGCCTTCCAACTGCGTTTCTTTCTTTCCTTTTTTGCGTTTACTCCTTTGTATTTGTTTAGAGTGTAGTACATGCCGACCAAGTCGGTACAACTGTAAAGCTTTTGGCCATGTGAGGTGGCCCCAATAGATGTATTAACTTTTTAACGACTTATAATTTTTTCCCTGGTCTTGTGCATGTTTGTTTACAGGGTGACTGAGTCACTGTGTCAATATCGATGTAAGGTGGGGCCCTAACGTGGTGAATGAGCGTTGTAAGTAGGCTGGCGCGCTTGTCGCTGAGCTGTGGCTTCCAGAGTTAGTAATTGAGTACTTTTTGCCCCGTCTGACCTTCAAGGTTCGTTCAAGCGTGGGCTCCTTGATTTGGACCTTGTGGCGCTCATTTATTTGGCAACGCCGCTATACATATCAACACGCTTGCTTTGTGGTTTCTTGTTTTAGGAGCACGCCCTCTCCCTGAGCGTATTTGAACCGCGGCCTTTAGCCTGTTTTTTACGATTTTTCAGGGTAAGTGTGCACGTTTCCCGGAACTTGTTTAGTTATCTGGCAGTCACTCGTCCGTGAGTGTCGTTAGATCAGTTTGATACTGTAACAACTTTTCAATTATTTTATTCACAATGTCGTGGACTGTTAGGCTTTTTGTCCACTAACCCGATGCGACTGCGATGCTATTACGATGTCTACGATGCGATCGCGACGGCAACTCGTGTTATGCACATCAGAACAAACTTGTTCTCAGTCTAACGCAAAATGTTTTCGAGTAACAAAGATGACGATGTGGTTGCATATTACTGGTACATACGAAATAAGGGAAGGAAACCGTAAAGAAGGTTTTGGGGCAATCCCTATATCACAAATAATAAAGAGTGCAATATTTTGATTTTTATCCCAGCAAGAGAGTTCTCCCAACATGAGCAAAAAATATCAGTCACTACCGCATGTAAAAAGAGAGCTTTAATGTATTAGTAGAAAATGTTAAGGGGGGGTTACACCAGCGAGATAGTAAAAATATGTGTATATCAAACGTTTGACGGAGATAACGTTCGTGACCTTAAATTGAAAATTTTGAGTTGATTTTTTTTGTAGGATAGATGATTTACTAAGGCGGTTATGCCAAAATTTTCGTAGATTGACGTTACTTCTTCATATTTTAATTTTTATCCAAAAGCGAAAGTAGTCAGTTTTAATTTCATGAGTATTTCTTTACGTATAAATAAAACTTTTCGGGGATGCCGTTTTTGGCACCCACATGGAAAATTTTCAGTTGAAATTTTTGTGTTGGATAGATGATGAGTTTGTGGGACGGCTGCATCCCCATATTTTTCAAACTAGTGTTACAAACTTACAACTGTCTCTGTACAATACATTTTTGAACATGACTGTACGTTTCGTCTGACTAGGGTCAAATTTAGGTATGTACGGTTTGTCGTAATAGGTTGCCAGACAATGTAACTGATACCTCTTCGCTTTTCTTATTTTGTGAAAAAGGAGTATAAATATTTCTAATTGGGTTTATCTTCTAAAGCTAGCACAGCCACAGACTACCTTTCTTCAGTTGTAGTGTCTCTCATATCAAACCAGTTGAGAATGCTAGACCTAACATTGTCAAACCAACAGGTTAAAATTTTGCTTAAAATATAGTATTTTATTTGTATGTCATTGTGTGCATGTACGAGATAAGAGGTTGATTTTTCAGACGTTCCCATTCTACTTTTTCATATTCCCTAGATTACGAAAAACATGTTTTCTAAATTCCACCTTTCTTTCGGTCTTTCCGTTGGAATAATAATACCATTATCCATGCGGAGTAATGTTTACGTCGTTCAAAACCGAATATACTTTGGGTCAAATACAGTACAAGGTGAACATATAAAAGTATAAAGTTCTCTTTATTTTTGCTATAGCTTAAGCAGTATTAGTTAAATAAAAGTAATAATTTGCATATAGCTCAAGTGTTTACCTTTGACGAAAATATGCATATTTTGAACCCAATAGATACATGATGAACACCTCGGAATTCGTTCTGCATCGATCTTGAAGTCAACGCGTCTTCTATAACGCTGTCAAAAGAGAATATAAAATGTGGAAAGCGTTGGCCCGGAGGTGAGAGCTTCGGGCCTTTTTATTTGAAAATTTATGTAATGCGTATTATTGTAATGCAAGTGTTTGCTTTTATTTACAAGGTGATGTAATGTGTATTACTAAATTTTTCTTTTGCTGTTTCAGTATTAATAGCAACGTTAGAAAATGCGAGAAAAGTTCCGTGTAAACCTTTTTACATATTTTTTGTAATTATTACTGTTTGTGGTATAGTGCGTAACAAACGGTTACAGTTACATTACGGTTATCACGTAGTTTTTGGTATTGAAAGACACTATATCGTTTTATATACTCATGTCTTTTTCTCCTTGGTAAATAGTTTAATAACTATTGCAATTGAAGCTTTACAATACAAGTTTTTAAATTTTTATTTTGGGTTGTCTTTACTTTCTTAAACGAACAGTAGTGACAAACGTAATCCGTTCTGCACTGAAATACTTGTCTTTTGATAATAATATTAATAATAATACAGCACAAATATAAAAAACAGCCAAGTATGAATTTTCATGTGTTCATACGTACAAGTTTGTTAATGGAAAATATAGAAGGCTATTTTTAATTAATAAAACAATAGAAAATATTATTTCATTTTTTTTTTCGTTTTTGGGCCATGCTGTATGTATTATAGGTACGTAGTAAGTAAGAACGTATACGTTTCTGGCTTCGTACGTCGCGCAATACATGAAATCGAGATTAACTAAGAACATTTCTATATACATCCCATTACACTGTCGATGGTCGATCTCTATTTATCTATTATACAAGAGAACAAATCGGAATACAATAAAATAAAAAACAAAAAAGCAAAAATATATACGGAATATATCTCTACGGTCGGTCTACGACGTTTCGACACGAAGACTTTTTGATGCTAGACGTTCGACGCAAAGACGTTTCGGCGCGATCTGTTTTGGCGCGAGGACGTTTCGGAGCGAGTATACATATTTTGTGGTTCCACTTTTACAATTAAATCACATACTAAGAAAATATTACGTTTTTAAAATTTCCATAATTATTCCGTTCTTTCGGACATGTTTTAGAAGCTACTAGCCGATAATTACTAATTACTAGAAAATGTTATCCTGTGCGTCAGAACACAACACTACAATATGGTGTATTTTTATGTTGTAGAAACGAGTTTCAAGTCATACTTCTGAAAATATCAAAAAGTTAAGTAATACTGAGAAATATTTTGCTCCACAACTGCTCTAGTTTGTAAACTGAAATGAAAGTAAGCACAAATTAATCTCCACCTGCAAAAACATTGATTGCTTCCCGAATGTCTATATTGTACACTTTCAGTTGTTTTAACTTTGTGGTCCTGAAAATAATATTTACATCATTTTGGAAACACCTATTATACTCAATGATAACTGCAAGCAATACCTTTATTTTTATCTTTTAATAAACTTTGATGAGATATTTCAGATATATTTCGTTCTTTATGTCTTAATATCACTTTTACTAAAAATATTTAGCGCATTTAAAATAAATCTTGTGCTAATATGAAATACAGTTTGAACATAAAAATTGTATTACCTACCATAAACGGATACTATTCCTAGTTTTATACGACATAGAAAAAAAAAATATTCTACAAAATTGTTGCCCAACGTAAATGCTATCCAGCGAGTTAGACAATTACGAGGAGTGAAAAAACATTCATTTTTGTAACGTATGGCGTACAAAATTTTCGGCAGTTTTGTAATAAACACAAAATTTTAGATATTGTAGGTTATGTTGACATACAACTTTGCGGCAATGCGCAAAAAAGGTTACTTTTTCAAATTGTATCAACATTAAATACGATAAATAGGCAGTGAGCAATCCATCGTTCTACGACTTTTTGTAGCTGGTGGGGTGACGTTTCCTGTCACCCATCAGAAATCGTCAATATAACTTACAGAAGTGGGTTGATAGTATCGACAGATCCAAAAAAACTGTTCCTCAGCGGGCTGTGGAAATTCAACGTATGAATAATATGTTGGTGACACTGTACGTCAATGTCAAACTCGAGGTGAGCAGGTTAGGATTTGCGTCATTTTGTGTCATAACTGACGGAGAACCTAACCTGATAACCTTAAATTTGACATTGACGTACAGTGTCACCAACATATTATTCATACGTTGAATTTCCACAGCCCGCCGAGGAACAGTTTTTTTTGGATCTCTCGATATATTGTACAAGTCGGGAAAAACAATTTTCTCGTGTATTGTACATTTTTACGTACTGTGGTGAAATGCCTAAAAATATTGACTATATTTCTACAAAATCGTTTAGTAGAGTGGTGTTTTTACACCACAGCAACCATTACGACATAGCAACCGCGATTCGTCTTACGTTTGGCGATACTGAAATGTATCTTTGGTGGCACTATCGGTTTATGTTATATTCAAAGTTAGCAGGTTAGCCTATGTATGTCTGTTTTTTTGCTTTATGATTCAGAGCAGGCTTTGCATTTGCATTTTTGTAACAGTGTAGGTAGTTAGTGACAAAAGAAAAAACACTAGTTATGTCAAAAACCATTAGAACTGTCAATGTGTTAACTTATAAGCACTATTATACTTAATAAGAGCTAAAATTACTGAACCATTGACATTAAATAAGGTATGGCTTTATTTTTAGTACGTTTATTTAAGCGTGATTGATATCTAACTGTACAGAAACGTCATAAAATTTCTAGACATCTATCTTTTATGTACTAATGTAAAAATAAATATATTATTAATAATTTGCTGATGATTTTAGTTTGTAGAACTGTGTTGCACAAGTTATTATTTATGCTACACATATAACAAGCATTTCAAAATAAAGAGATAATACAAAATACTAATTTACCAGAATTTAGATGGATACACTTCAGGATAATCATCCAGAATCTGATTCAGAAGAGGAATACAACTCATCTTCCGATTCTGTATCAGATTCTTCCAATCTAATAATAACAGGAGGTATATCATCCACACCAATTTAACAATGTGCTTTGCCCAGTCACTTTATATTAGTAGTTCACAGTGTTCAACGTTTTTTCCATATGTTTGCTGTACACAGTGATAGAGATTTAAGCCATAAATTAGCAATTATGTCTTTTGAGGGAGGCTGAGAATTTATGTTCTTATTATAATAGTTCTTACATAAACTCCATGCCAATTCAATTGGATTGTATTGACAGTGGTATGGAGGTAATCTAAGAACTTCATGCCCATGTCGTTTTTTGTCAATTAAGTATTGCTTTTGGTCAATATGTAAAGTAAAATTAAACTCCCATAATTGTCGCTTTATTATTTTGTCATCAAATTTTACTTCACTTTTAATTAACCATTCCTGTATTTGTAGTTTATTGGACGAGAAATTGGGTGGTTTATCGATAAGAACCGAATTATATGGTGCATTATCCATAATTAACACACATTTTCCATTCAATTTGGCCAAAGCAGGGATTAACTGTTTTTCAACATTGCCTAAAAATGTCACCATTGATACACTTATGATAGCCCCTGTCATTATTGTCCGAATCCACCCAGTACGTCACATCCTGGTAAAGTTTCATCCAAAAACATGAATATACATTTTTCACTATAATTTTCGAAATTCTCACACAATTTTCTTTCCATTTCACAATTTTGTATTTATATCTCATATTTGTTAATGTGTAGTATAATTTTAAACGACTCCCAGTATAATTCAGTTCCTCCCTTGCACACAGCAATAAATTTATAGAAAAGTAAAAAATTCCAAATTTTCTTCTTAATATCTTCCCTGAAACTCTGTTCCTCCCAAGTTAGAAATTCCTTTTCTTTTATTCATATTATCATTCGGTTATTGCTGCAGATGTGATTTTTGTTTCGTTTAGATTTCTGTGTTGCATTCGAAATCTAGCATTATAAGAAATTGTTTAGAAATGTTATATCTGTTTAATTCTTAATACTTACATCGAAGATTTGATCAACTCTTCCAATGATGGCTGTTTTACTTAAGTTACCATTGATATCTTTTATATTAGTAGAACGGCGTTTTGTAGCCTCTTTGGTTTTACTATCATCTAATACTGCTTTTTCATGGCATTTTATTAAGATTTGCTGAAGTGTCAACTTGACAATCCCGGCGACCTGGATTTTGACATTAGTTATATTTTGTAACTAAATTGTTGTACACTGCTAAAATAGTATAAATGCAAAGCCTGCTCTGAATCATAAAGCAAAAAAATAGACTATATACAGAGAGATTTTTCTTACTACGAACATGGCAGACGATATGTCGAATTTACAAATGCCGAGAATTTAACTTTGACAGTTCGCGTATTTTGTCAGTAGATAATATCTGCTGTCATTTCTATCTTAA
>CALNHX010009952.1:0-44619 GCA_940337035.1 Agriotes lineatus
CTCCTCTTATTTGCACTTTATTACATTTCATACAAATACTTATTATAATTGAAATATGTATAATGCTAACCAACATTTAGAAGTAGCTAATTCCATGGCTACCGGGATCTCAGATGTTTATGGCCACCCGGTATTAATTTAGGTTTTCTTGATAATTATAACGTTTTCCCTATTTTGAAACCGCCAAATCCACCTGGACCCCAAAATTCCCACATTCCGAATTCTCTTCAAAAATACAATCAACCAGCAGAAAATCTCCAAACAGCGAGTTTTACACAAATATTCATGTTATAGTTTTTCTAATAATTATAACGTTTACCCCATTTTGTAACACTCAATTCCGCCTGGGCCACAAAATGTCCACATCCCGAATTCTCTTAAGAAATACAATCGACCAGGAGATAATCTCCAAATAGCGAATTTTACACAAATTTTGTTTTTAATATTTTTCTGATAATTATAACGTTTTCCCCATTTTCCAACCTCCAAATGCACCTGGGCCCCAGAATTTCCACATTTTGAATTCTCTTAGAAAATACAATTGACCAGAATAAAATCTTCAAACAGCGAATTTCCCACAAATACTGATTTTAAGCTTTTTCCGCTAATTATACGTTTTGCCCATTTTCCCACCCCCAAATTCAACTGGACCGCAAAATTCCCACATCCCGAATTCTCTTCAAAAATACAATCGACCAGCAGAAAATCTCCAAACAGCGAGTTTTACACAAATATTCATGTTAAGGTTTTTCTGATAATTATAACGGTTTCCCTATTTTGCAACCCCCAAATTCACCTGGACCCCAAAATTCTCACATTCCAAATTCCCACCTACCCAAATTCTCTTAAAAAATTAAAGTGGTCAGTATAAAGTTTCCAAACAGAGCATTTCACACAAATATTAATTTTAAAGTTTTTATGATAATTATAACGTTTTCCCCATTTTGCAACCCCCAAATCTACCTGGCCCGCCAAATTTCCATCTTCCAAATTCATGTCCATCTGTGTGCTTTTCACTTGCTTTTTTATGTCTTGCTGTCTGACTTCTAATTTGCTCTTTGCAACGTATCATTATTTTCTTCTGGCTTCCCATATCTTTTTTAGATTGCTCACAACTTCCCTGCTTAGCTATATTGAAATCTACGCTTCATTGACATGCACTTCGCAAGCCTTTTTGTGAGTATTCATTTCTTTCGGCTCGGCCATTCATTCTGCACAAACCTAATATTTAATTAATTTGAACGTCAACTTCAATCCTGTGAAAAACAAGCTTTGCCCTTTGCGTTCATTTACTCAATTCATTTATTAATACTGGCATCTCTTTTCCAAAGCATTTGCCGATTGAAATTTAAGCTTAGTATTGCAGTTACATAAAACACCCCAACTCTGTGCTGATTGACTTGCTTCTTAAGTTGTAATGCTAGCAAAATCGGGACGTTGGTTTAAGACCATCACAATACATATGCATCTGTATTTATATCTTTAAAGTTACCACCAATTTTTTCTATTACATTCTCCTACAATCTCTTGTTAAGTTTTAGAACAAAGAGCTGACACTACATTCCAACCCTGCCAGTGGCCATCTACAACTGCAACAACAAGTTTAGAGCGGCAATGACATTGCCACGAAATATTATTCATGTTAGAGAAAATACAATTCGACATTCCGACACACCATTTAATATATACTCGCAAATTTACAATTTCACAAAGGGTCAGAATCAAACAAAATAGCACATTTTCCTTATTTAACAATTGAGACAATAAGGCAAAACATTTCCTCCTCCCCCCCTCACAACCCCAAACTCTCTTTTGTCTTAAAAAATACAATGGACCAGTAGAATGTCTCCAAACAGCGAATTTCACACAAATATTAATTTTAAGGTTTTTCTGATAATTATAACGCTTTTCCCGTTTGCAACCCCCAAATCCACCTGGGTTGCAAAAGCCCCACATCCCGCATTCTCCTAAAAATACAATCGACCAGTAGTACGCCTCCAAACAGCGAAAGTGACACAAATATTAATTTTAAGGTTTTCCTGACAATTATAACGTTTTTCCCATTTGCCACCCCCAAATCCACCTGGGTTGCAAAAGTCCCACATCCTGCATTCTCCTAAAAAATACAATCGACCAGTAGAAAGTCTCCAAACAGCGAAAGTGACACAAATATTAATTTTAAGGTTGTTCTGATAATTATAACGTTTTCTACATTTGCAACCCCAAAATCCACCTGGGTTGCAAAAGCCCCACATCCCGCATTCTCCTAAAAAATACAATCGACCAGTAGTACGCCTCCAAACAGCGAAAGTGACACAAATATTAATTTAAGGTTTTCCTGATAATTATAACGTTTTTCCCATTTGCCACCCCCAAATCCACTTGGGTTGCAAAAGCCCCACATCCCGCATTCTCCTAAAAAATACAATTGACCAGTAGAACGTCTCCAAGCAGCGAATGTCACACAAATATTAGGTTTTTCTGATAATTATAACGTTTTCCTCATTTTGCAACCCCCAAGTCCACCTGAGCCGCAAAAGTCTTAAAACCCCACAGATTCATGTACATACTGCTAAAAACAAAATTCGATATTTATTTCTTTCCCCTTATTTATGCGAACATCCAATTTACTACAAACGCACCTCAGCTTCATACCTCTGTAACTTCGCCCCCGTGCATCGCAGACCCAAAAAACTAGCCAGTACGATGAGCGTTGGTTCATCCTCTTTCCAACTAGCCCCAAATCACATTTTGATCTTTCAAAAAATATGCGATGTAACAACACCGAACGCTTTCGTGTTAAAAAAATCGTTTTAACCCCCGTATTTTCGCTCCCTCGAATTTTACAGTTTTACAACCTCTCCAAAAAGTTCGTCCTTGACGAGAGTTTTAAAATGCCACCAACAACATTCACCTGCAGTATTTACAGCTTGCAGAAATGCTTAAAAACTGTACATTTTCCAAGCGTCACACAAATCGCTAAAAGAGCACCGTACTAGCGTTACATCTCCAAATCGTTAAACATTTTCAATGTTAAAAGATTTACCAAATTATGAAAAACCAAAACAAATCTTAATTGGAGTTGAGAAAATTTATGAAGAGGGAAGAATGTCAAGACAAGAATTTTTAAATAAAGAGAAGTTAGTAGAAAATCAAGAATTCAGAAATTTAGCATTACAAAGTCAAGAAAATTATTATAAAGGTTATCAAATTAAAGAGAACTTGTTGGTAAAAGGTATTGAAAATAAAGAGTTGATGGTTTTAAGTAGAGAGGAAATGTTGGAAGTTGTTGAGGTAATTCATACAATATTTGGACATTGTGGGATTGGTTAATGTTTCGTGAATGTTTTTATATGAAAAATAACATCAAGTTAATTAAACCATTAATAAAAACTTGCGAAATTTGTCAGTTTGCAAAGAAAAAGAATTTTAAAAATCAAAATATTGTCAAAGGTATTAGAGTAAATGAACCGATGGAACTGGTAGCTATTGATTACTTAGGAAATTTATAAAATTATATCCAGCAAAAAGTAGTGACACAAAACATGTTATCAAATCAATTGAACATTTTTAAGAACAAGTAGGTAAACCGAGAAGAATATTGGCAGACAATGCAACATATTTCAGAAATTCAAAAGATTTGTTTTTGTAGTATTAGACATCCACAAAGTCATATTGCAGAAAGATACATTAAAGAGGTGATCAAATACTTAAGAATTTTAACACATGAAAATCATAATAAATGGGTACAATGTTTGCCTGAAGTTGAAAGTTTTATAAATAATGTTCTGAATACAGCAACGAAGATTAGTCCAGTTACTTTGTGTATACAAGCAATCCCAGCTAGACCTTGGAGAAAAGAACAGTGTAATATTGAAATAATACAGTTGTTAGAAAAAAGAAGATTAAAGAAAATTCAAGATCGATACGAGGAGAAGCAAAATAGGAAAATATTAAAACGCGTGCAATACATTATAAGATTCATAAAATACTTAATGACAGCAACACCTATGAACTAATAAATGAAAGGGAGAATAAAATAACAGGAAGGTTTCATATAACAATGACATATCCATATACATTACAAATGGAGTAGAAATGTTTTAAAAGTTGTCACTTGTAAAGATTTTTACATGTTTTATTTTGAATCAATGATTTTAATTGTTACTAAGTTATTTGAAAAAAATTAAGAGTTACTACTGCTTATTTATGTTAAAAAGAAAATTTAGAAATAAGAAAATAATGAATGATTTATTTTCTTATTTTAATTTTGGGGAATATATAATGATATACACAGAGGTATAAAAATCATAGCATTAGATTGTTCCGGCCTGCTTGTTATCACATATATTTCTGTAATCATACATGCAAACCTGATAGAAATCAAAACCAAACAGTTTACATGAAAATACATAGAATCTGGTAAAGAGCATACATATATAAATATTTGGTGTGATACACGCACACAACTTCCTTTTACAGTGATCTTATAATTAACCAAAAATTTGATTCTTAAGTATTTGTGAAAAATTTTCAAAAATTACAAATTCTACAGAAACCGTACAAAATAGAGCGTTAGTGCAAGAGACACATTTTCTCTAAAATTTTAAGCTGTATTCAAAAATGCAATAATATACCGGGCGTTATATTTAAAATAGGAGTTAATAAAAAAAATGGAAAAAAATAGAAGAAACCCATTTTAGAGGTATTTAACTGGAAAATCACCGATCTCACATTAATACACATTAAAAATGCAATAAAAATGTTAAGTTTTAAAAAAATCGTCAGCGCCGTTTTTAAAAAAAATCGAAAAAAACTGAAAAGTCACAAGAGTAAACACCATACTTCTGGTTATGCGATTTTCTTCAAAAGGTTGCTGTCGCATCTACATAGTACACAAAACTTATATATGAAGTTTCAATGCCATACCTCTTTTCGTTTTTGAGATATTCTGTTCACTGACAGACACACAGACAGTCCAATGAACAAAAACATGTTTTTTGGGCTCAGGGGACTCTAAAACGTGAAGATCTGTTGAAAACTCAATTTCAAATTTTTGGGGTAAATCCAATATTTCCTTTATCGTAAAAGGAAGTAAAAATACATAAACAGCATACGCAATGGTAATATAGAAATGTTATACGCTATCAACAATAGCTAAGAAGTGTTCACAAGCTGATTACTGAAACTACCTGCTTAGATATACCTTAAATAGAAGAGTGATTGTCCATGCACAACGCTAAGTCAAACAACAAATCCTGCGAACAAGGCGTACTTTCGAGCACAAATTCACTTCATACGGCTCTGCCTTCGGTAGCTTGAAATCAGACTAATGCGATATGGCGTAACAGTGATGTCATCGCTACGTACTGACGCGCACCAAGGGTGATGCAACTGGGCGTAATTTACTAATTACGCTTCTAGTTTTTCCAGTTTCCTGGACAGGGTATTCAAATCGTGGGTTTTATTTATAGGAACTAACATTGCGTTATAGTTGCTCCAAATGGTATCATACGTTGACAAGATCGGCTGCTTCCTTGATGCTAGAATAACGGATTCCGGCCAACACTTTGCGTGGCGTCCCTTTTGTTTGGACGAAACACACCCGTCACCTACTAATGAGGGTCTACCTTCCCACTCCTACGTTCGCCCACAACTTGCTTTGTTCTATTAATAGCCGCAACGACGGCATCAGCTGGTTTGCACCGCACACTCTGGCGTGCGAAACACACGATGTATGTTTTAAATAGATAATTCGGCTAAACCTAATTATTACAATGTAAGAAATACAGTTTGGCTAAAATCTAGCAAGATGATTATTAAATATCAAGGTGATACGAACTAGCTCGTTACACTTGTTAAAGGTTAACGACCACCACAGGTGTTAGCGTGATAACCGGGGAGCGTACGATTTCGAGGTGCGAGAAACTATTCTTAACGGAATAGATGCTATAAAAACCACGAAAGATGCTTGAGACTCAGAAATAAAGAAAAATGGCAATCTTGTTTGAACAATTTCCTGAGTAAAATTTGTGATTTTAATTTATAGTTTTTCACGCTTCTAAGATGCAAAAAATCCCTAAAAAGCTTGAGGTTTTGCCAAACAAAAACATATGAGGTTGAAGGAATTGAGGAGTATTATGGAAAGGAATACTACACTATTATTGAGACTGCAATAATGAGCTGGGCAAAACGAATTCTAGATAAGAAAAGATTGAAAAGAAACATTATGTTAGAAAAAGTTCTATTGACAGAAGAGGACTGCAAGGCATTAAGTGTGTATTCTGAGATAAATACTGATTCGCTTCAAATTGAAATAAAAATGTTTATTCAGCAGTGTCTAGATTTTTTATTGTTGTAAGGATGTAAAGAATGCTCTATGTTTCTTGTCCAAATAAGCGAGAGAGATAGAGATAGAGAGAGAGAGAGAGAGATAGAGAGAGAGAGATAGAGAGAGAGAGAGAGAGAGAGAGAGAGAAAGAGAGAGAGAGAGAGAGAGAGAGGAACCGTGCTTAAACTTTTATATTAAAAAATGAACAGAGAAAGTACGTTTTTGCTACACATCAACAATAATATCATAATTTTCAACCTTTTATATTTAGATTTTGTTCATCATTTAAAAACATTGTTTTTTCTACTGTAATTTTTTTAACTTAAATTTGTTTGATTTTTTCTGCTATTCTACTTTACTTTTTGTTTATTCAATGTACTGCACAAATTAATATATTATTGTACTATTTATTTTATTTTCGTTTGAATAGTTTCCTCAATACAATACATGAAGCATTTTTAGAATTTTCTTTGACGTCGATGTTCCAATTATACCCAAAGTAACTAAAAGCATTGGATTTTCGGCAGATTTAAAGAGTCGAAACGCTTACTGCTACGCCTTGAATCAATTTAAATGCTCTCTAATGTAGAAATTAGATATCTTTTTAAAATTTTCGAAAATATTATAATTCATACTACTTCTGTATTTGTAGTACCATCGTGTTTCGCGTAATAGGAAAATATTTCTTACGATATTCCTATGCTTCGGACTTTCCCGAAAAATATTATTATTTCCTTTATCATTCATTCCTATTGTACTCGTATTCAACGCTTGAGGAATATCAGTCAAGTAATTAATTACTAAATCAAAAACATTAGCCGAGCAATGATAACCCTGCCCGACAAGAAATTCATTGTCAAGACGAAGGTCGCAATATTTACTTAACAACTCAGCAGAAATTGATTTCGCTGAATCATTATCGCAAGGTCCAAGTCCAACAACTTCTTCCTGTATCTTGTTATTATTGTTAAAATATTCTAACACCGGCTACTTGCCCGATCCTGACCATAGCTCGGTAGGTCCATGATTGTACAAGGTGAATCAATAGCTCTTTATGCTTTCTTGACTAAATACTCGTATATGCAAAGTAATACCAGTAAACAAAGATATTTTATTTATCGATTAAAATACCCGTACAACAAATTTTAACAAATCAAAGTTTCATCACTTTTTATGCTTGATAACCGAAATAATTTTAAAATTCTACGGGGTGTTTGTTAGCCAGCACACAAGCACTTTTTTCTAATGCGCATCTATTTTCTTTTCTGATGATGTTTAGTTTTTTGTGACAATATAGCTAACTGCAGAAGTCTTTTTAAAAATCATAGCGACATTATTTGAGCTAAATAAAAATTTAAATTAAATGTCCAATGGGTCGCAGCAATCTGCTAATGATTGTAAACAATTTTGGTTGAACTATAGAAGGTAACACTTTTTGGAAAGAATTTAATACAATATTTTAAATAGAACACCTAGTATACTTGAGCATATTAATATTCCTTAGTGCATTTCCTATGATTTCTATTCACGCTGCCATATACTTAAAGCTTGTTAGTTTCTAAATATTTAGTAATTGTTCAAGCCGGGCTCGGTAGCTCAGTGGTTAAGCGTTCTGACTACTGATCTAAAGGTCGCGAGTTCGATCCCCGGTCTCTGAGAGGTCTTTTTAAAATAACAATGCGGATGAAAACCTCTACAGAATGCCATCATTTGGAAGTGATGTAAAGCCGTGAGTCCCATGTTACCATGATGTGCATGTAAAAGATTCCTTGCTCTAGTTGGAACTCTTTAGTTTTGGCAAAATTCGAAGTAGAACTCTGACCATACGACCACAGCAGTCGGTGACTAACATACCTAGCACTCCGCATGCCTAAACCTTGTCCACAACAAACAAACAATACTATTCGAAAAATAAACAATAAAAGAAGACTATGGAATGGGGGCAAAAAATAAAAATCAGAAAAAACATTCTTTTTTAGTTACTTTAAAGAAAAAAGAGCATAATAATCACGTATCCATGCATTTTGAATATACTAAAAATCAACTGAGGCTTATAAATTTAATAACGGTAAATAACAAAGTATGAAATAATAACCAAAATTTCACAAAATGTGATCAATTCTGATTTATGCATATTTGCCATCTGTACAAAAAATAAACGTTTACAAACATTTCGTAGCAAGTTTATATCCACTGTGTCATAGGCATTCCGAATACGCATTTTCATGTCTTTCTTGGTAGTTGGTTGTGTTGGATAAACCAACCCTTCTGCAAGGCCCTAGAACAAAAAGTATACCTAATTTATGGAGATCTTGCAGGCCAACCTATTCACCCTTCTTTTCCAGTCTACTCATTCAGAAATTCTTTCGACCATTAAGGTTATAGTGTCTCGGAGCACAATCATGATGTAACCATAATTGGCGAATTGTATTGAGGGGTATGTTTTGAAGGTATTCTTACAAAAATTGATAGTGGTTTTTCATGTTAGTGTAAATCCTTCATAAAAGTAGGGTTTAAACAAATAATCTCCCATTATTCCGGCCCATACATTTAGTGACCATGTATGTTAATAATCTACTGGTCTAATAAAGTGAGGAATCTCTGTTAGCTTAATGATGGAAATTCTTGTTCGTCTTGTTCTTTTGAAATGTCGCTTTGTCCAATAAACAACACAAACCCTAAAAAGTTGCATCGGTCTCGATTTTTATTAATATCCCATTTACAGAAATGTAATACATTTACAAAATCATTGAAATGCAATTTTAGCACTAACTTTATGTGATAAGGATGACATTTATTATTACGTAGAATTCTTGACATCGATGACTGAGAGATGGCTAACTGAATACCAAGTCTACGTGTTGTTAGGTTAATTGTTATTCGTATTCCATTGGTGGAAATGAGTTAGTTCTCGTTCATTTGGGGCTAAGTTGGCCCTGCTCTTATGGTTCTGTAGATTTCGATTCATGATGCAATCCTAACTAGCGGCGGAAAATCACCCCGCGAATATGTGGGCAACTTCAGCTGTCAGTTTCATAGGGAAATGCCTTTTTTGCTGTCACACTCTGCGCGGGGAGAAAGGCACCCTTAGCAGCATAATATTAATATTAAGTCAAAGTCATTGAAGTGAATAAGTCATTCTTCAACTACGACCAACAGTCGGATTCTTAATAATTACAAATAACAAAGGGTGGATCCCGTAACAAGTGCCGTTAATTAAGTTACCCTTTGAATCACACTTTGTGGATATAGCAGCCGGTTGTCTTTCTCCGTGCCCTCTTTTCGAGACAATTCGGTGTCGGCCCAGCATCGCCATTTTTGCCTAACAACATTCTCAAAGGCCAAATCTAGTACTGCCCAACATATTTAAGAAACGGGTCATAGTATAACGAACACTGACCTAAAAATTGTAAAGGCGTTATCTTCAACAAAGCAGCTAAATTCTTCTGAAAGTTTGACTATTTTTAATTATCAATATAATAACATTTTGAACAAAGACGTAGGACTCATCCCCCACTCTGATCTTTGTGCTCTGTTAAAGTTGATATCTGATTGGTCTATAGGACACGCCCTCCAGATAGTATAAATAGCATTAGAACATGCTGTAGTACTGTTCACAAAAGGTCCTTAAATTTACTCGAACGTAATTCATGCCTTGAGTTTGCTTTTATTGAACGCCTGTTGGCGAATCTCGGCCTTTCGTGCTCCCAAGAGTGAGGGGCGCCGTACTCGCCGCTGCTATTGCCCATCTGTGCCTGATTGCCTTACATAAGTTAATTGTTATTAATATAACTTTATTTTTCAGCTTTCTACATCCATTCTGTCGATGGTGCGTGTGGTTTTAATATACCAATTTCTATCAAGCCTTTTTGTCGGCACGTTTTCTTCTTTTCCATCCTCACTCCAGCTTTGTGCAGAATAGACTGGGTCTCTTCTTCGAAGAGGCCGTTCATTCCAGCAGTGAGTTACATCCGTAAGTATTTAAAACTAAAAAAAAATGTTTTCAGGTTTTTCATCTATTTTGCCACCTGTGGGTGTAGTTTTGATATACCATCTTGCATCAAAAGTTGTTACAGGTTCTCTTGTCACCCACAGGTGCTGCCCAGCCAAAAGCATCGTTATCGATTTCTCAGCCCAAGCCCTCAGCTACTGCTACTAAACCCAAGATTTTTCCTACTGATATCGCAAGCAAAGGCACCGCCAAACCCACCACCGTAGCCTCTCAGCGAGCCCCGCCTACCATCGCCGCTCTTATGAACTTCAGGCTAACTTGCTCCAGGGTGACCATCGTGTACGAGGACTTCAGGTTCCCGGCTTCCTCTCCCGGCGAAGTCACAGCATTTCCACCTGCCAGAACCTAAGAGGCCATCAACGCCGATTCCAACCTCTAAACTGTCGCCTCCAGCAGGCGCCGCACTACGTACTTCCAAAGCTCCATCGGCCCAGCAAATATATATACAATGTTAATTTCAGGTTTCTCGAAGGAAGTCGACACTCCTAACGCTTTTAAAGCTTTTATTAAGAAAATTCCTGGGATCATTATCACCAACATCTCCGTCTTCAACAACAGCACTGCACGTGTCAGCGCTCCATGTCCCGACTTCGCCACCAAACTGGAATTAGGTACTCTCTCACCAGCTCGGCCGCCCCTTAAGAATTTCCTCTGCCGAAGATGCGAAGGAAGCCCTCCACCAAACTGACCTCCAGTTCAACAACACCTGGCGCACCCGCTCCAGATCCACCGATCAGGAAGCCAAGTTGTTTAACGTTGTCACCAGCTCCCAATCTATCATAGACACCCTCCTCTAGAGCGAGTTACTAATGTTTCACCATTCATATCCTGCTGAACCCTCCAATCCAACCTATTCAATGTGGAGGGTGCCTTAAGTTTGATCACTTAACTTCCACATACCAAGAGTGGAAGCCTGTCTGTGGAGTCTGCGGCAGAACACTTCTTCTTGCAAGCCACATGCAACGCCCAAATGTAGAAACTGTAGCGGAGACTACGCCGCCTTCTTCGCGAAATGCCCCAATCGACCTGCTGAATCTGCAATTGTTGACCCCACTTGTAACACGGCCCCTTACTCCGAGCCCTACACCCTTGAATTATTACTTTACAATGCCCTGGGTTCGCTAGCTTAATCAGTCGGTGTGCTATGGCACTCTTTTTACATTCCCAGAGTGGCTAAGGGTAACTGATATTGTTTAAGGCCAAGCTCGTGGACACCTGAGATGTTGGACTCACCAATGCAAACATTAATGACAATAAAAATCCCAACAATTTACAATGAATACATATAATGCAAACAGTTACACAAAACAATGGCGCACGGCGCCTAAGAAAATATCTTAATTAAACGCTTAATGTTGAGTTCATAGTGAAGGCGCAAAGTTCACCAACGCGAAGTGTGCAATCGTTAAGTTCAAACTAATAAGCCGCACCCGCAGTTGTCGTTTCTTAATCACACTTCCATGAATAAACCCGAAATCTGCCGGATCAGCATATAACGTGTTACTTCGCCGGGGATGTCCCTTTCTAGAGACGCAACACTTTGCCGGCCGTTACGCAATTACTTGTGCTAATTGCAAACAGCATTATTGTTTCGCTGTTTGTTTACAAGCGTAACTAACCTGGTTTCCGCAGCAATTGTAGTTTCCTGATATATCAGGCTGGTTTGCTGCAATTAGTTTCGGTGCTGTTCGAATGAGGCCACTTGCACCTGGGGCTGAGTCAACGTTGCTCTTCTTCTGCGGGTTCCACGTACAGCACTTTACGACCCTTTCTAAACGTCGATTCGTTCTACTATGAACTGGATAGCCCATCAAGTGCTACGCTATGTTCACACCCTTTTGCGCGGACTAGCGTGACCTTCTCGCCTCAAGGGTCTGGGCGCGAATTCTTTCTTTTGCAGGCCCCCGCGTTAATTTCACTACGTTACGGGTGATTCCCCGAACTAACACGCACTATCAACGCATTCTTTCACATAATCGCGGCGCGTTACACTCTATATTTTTCCCTCATACTGTGGCTCTACGTAACTAGTACAGCAGAACACCTACTGTCAGGCATTATAGCTAATTAGTATATATCGAAAAGGTATAAAGTAAATAATATAGGTGCACGAATTGACCCGTTTTACACTGCTCCAAACTAAGATGGCTGAAGCCCCCTTCCCTGAGGATTTGCCCAAGGCCGACGACTCCACCGTTTATAGGATTACATCTTCTTTATGAATATCCTCGCCAGCCTGTTCCCAGACCTTCGTGGTAGAGTTTAGCTGGTTTTAAAGCCTATAGGTTTTCAATTCTTTGGCTTGAAGTTTGCGGTTTCCTATGCGTGTAACTGGCTGCACGTATCCCTGGTGCAAGAAAACTTTTCTTCATCTCATCTTTTACGTCCATTTCGTATATGAATCTACACATCGCGATGATGAACACTAACGGTTGGACCGGGAAGCGACCTCTCATCGAAAACTTCGTTTAAGCCGAGAACATCCACTTTTTCTTCGTCACAGAGACCCATCTGAAGCCCTCACAATCACTAAATTTTCTCAAATTTCAGATCTTCCGCAAGAATTGCTCTAGAGGAAGAGCAGGCGTCGCCCTTGCCACTGATGGTCGTCTTCCATATTCCCCCTTAAAACTTCCTGAAGAATTATCAGATATGCACTACTGCGCTGCGATTTTTCACGTGGATTTGAGACACATATCTATAGGAAATAACCTGGTATACTTTGAACCAGGCAGCTTAGATTGCGTTCTTAATTAATATTTTTGGCCCCCTGTCATGTTGAGTTATATACAACACAGTTGACGTCCGTCGTAACAACGATGTTACAGTTAGTCAGTGTTTTTACACATCCCGGTGCGGTAAAAATTACTAGAACATTTTTAGCTTTCAAAGACTCTTAAAGATGCTTTATAATAGTAAAGGGTATTTGCAGAAACGCTAGTTACGCAAATCCTCGTTTTGGAAAAATAAAGAAAACTGATATTTACGACTTTGAGTTTTGACGTTTGAAAGCGTCAACTACGATATTTACAAATCGTCGAAAATACCTCGTTTTTTTGACAAAAATACTACCTGAAAAGTGAGGATGTAGATTTATAGAGCAAATCACGTAGAATTGAATGAACTAAAAAGTAACAGCTGAATCAGTGGAGAAAAATAGGATTATGTAGTTTAAAAATGAAAATAAATTAATCTGTCGGTGCGGTGGTCAAAATCGATTCATTAGAAAAAAATTTATCGCTAAAAAACCGCTAAAAATGACCGATTTTTCAATTAATTGTTCTTAACTTAAAAAAACACCTATATAACGTTGACATTTTCAGAAAGCACTTTTTGCATAAATAATTTTTTTCTAAAAAAATACGTTTTCGCAGAAATTGATTTACTCAGCTTGCAGAAGTGGTACAGTAATCAGTATAGGCTTATTTTGTTCCTTAAGAGTTATACTACCACAAAAAATATGAGCGCAAATTTTTTTGCACTTGCAAATATGTGCAAATTTAATGTGAAAAGTGATCTTTTTTTTAGGCGCACAAAATGTTGAATATTTTTGTCAATTTTAATTGGACCGAAATTACATAAGCACCATTCGATAGCTGCCAATTTTCTCCGAAATTAAAAAAAGACTACAGTACGACCCATAGAAGCCGAAGAATTTTTCTTTTTTAAATTGCTGCACATTCAGTTATTAATATTAGCGGCTGAAATTTGCACACACTTTAGCTGAAGACTTCTAGTGTAATATAAAAATTATTTCGCAATTATTGACCGTGTATTATTTATTGCGAAGTGGTTTACATTTTAGGCGTCGCAAAACGCATGTTCCGTTTAGTGCGAGTAAACGCCGAGTGGAGCGGCCTACTCCGAGTTTCTCCCTACAGCGCTTAACGCTACGCGCCACAGCACCGCTCTGAACGAACATGCATTTTGCGACGCCTAATGTAAACCGGTTCGCAATAAATAATACACGGTCAATAATTGCGAAATAATTTTTATATTACATTAGAAGTCTTTAGCTAAAGTGTGTGCAAATTTCAGCCGCTAATATTAATAACTGAATGTGCAGCAATTTAAAAAGAAAAATTCTTTGGCTTCTATGGGTCGTACTGTAATCTTTTTTTAATTTCGGAGAAAATTGGCAGCTATCGCATGGTGCTTATGTAATTACGGTACAATTAAAATTGACAAAAATATTCAACATTTTGTGCGCCTAAAAAAAAAGATCACTCTTCAAATTAAATTTGCACATATTTGGCAGTGCAAAAAAATGCGCTCATATTGTGTGTGGTAGTATAACTCTTAAGGAATAAAATAAGCCTATGCTGATTACTGTACCACTTCTGCAAGCTGAGTAAATCAATTTCTGCGAAGACGTATTTTTTCAAAAAAAATATTTATGCAAAAAGTGATCAACATTTTTGCAAATTTTAAATACGCGCGTTTTCTGCTCATTGAGTACTATGCGTTCTGAAAATTTCAACGTTATATATATTTTTGTTTAAAAGTTAAGAACAATAGAAAAATCGGTCATTTTTAGCGATAACTTTTTTTCTAATCAATCGATTTTGACCGTCGTCAGCTTAATTTATTTGTTTTTTAAACTACATAAGCCCATTTTTTTTTTGAAAAAATTCATCGCTATTTTGCTCTTTTATATGCAAAAAACCGTTTTTTCATTACTTTGACCGCAATTTTGAATCACTTCTCCACTGATTCAGCTGTTACTTTTTAGTTCATTCAATTCTACGTGATTTGTTCTATAAAACTACATGCTCACTTTTCAGGTAGTATTTTTGTCAAGTAAATATCTAATTTGACTGGCCTAAAGGTAGCTTGTTTCATGGCTTGATACCTATGCGAAAGAAAAGTCGCGAATTTGTAGAAAATGTAAAAAAATATATCGTGCTTCAAAAATTAAAACCTCGAGCTGTAAAATGCAATTTACCGCACTTTTAATGTAAATAACTATTATTAAATCAGAAAAATATGATTGCTATTCATTTATTCAGTTAAGTATTGCTGATACTCTCATATTATTTCATCGGCGGAAACACTTAAACTGCAAGCCATAATTTACACAAATAGTTTTATATACAATTGACCACATTTGTCCAGCCCTGGTGAGCTTTAGAGATTGAAAAACCGCCGATCGCCTTTTCGCCGATATTCTAAAACCTCTGTGCCGTTGTAAAAATGTTCATAAATAGTATATTATGTATGGAGAATGGTAGGTAACCCTTAACGTTCGACGTGCTTATAACATTTTTTGCACGATCGGAATTAAGATTATACAAAAAAATCTGGTGTGATACACGCACACAACTTCCTTTTACAGTGATCTTATAATTAGCCAAAAATTTGATTTTTAGTCTTTAAGCTCTTGTCAAAAATTTTCAAAAATTTACAAATTTTACAAAAACGGTACAAAATAGAGCGTTAGTTTGTCTAAAATTTTAAGCTGAATTCAAAATGTAATAATATACCGGGTGTTCTATTTAAAATAAGAGTTAATAAAAAAATAGAAAGAAACCCATTTTAGAGGTAGTCAACTGAAAAATCACCTATCTCACATCAATACAAATTAAAAATGTAATAAAAAAATAAAGTTTGAAAAAAATCGTTAAAGCCGTTTTTGAAAAAATAAAAAAAAACTAAAAAATCACAAGAGTAAACACCATACTTCCGGTTATGCGATTTCCTTCAAAAGCTTGCTGTCATATCTAGATAGTACACAAAACTTATATATGAAGTTTCAAAGCCAAACCTCTTTTCGTTTTTGAGATATTCTGTTCACAGGCAGACACACAGAAAGACAGAACAATGAACAAAAATATGTTTTTTTTTGGGGTTCAGAGGACTCTAAAACGTGAAGATCTGTTGAAAACTCAATTTCGAATTTTTAGGGGTGAATCCAATACTTCCTTTATCGTAAAAGGAAGTAAAAATACATCGAAATTATCGAAGTGATATGGCACACATCACTAGGTAACCAATTTGTTATTTGTCAAATAAAATTTCATAAAATGGTGCATGTAAGACTGGTTTTTTAAAAAGGGTCGGTAAATATTTTTTTGCATAGTGATCATCAAAGTCGTCTTTTTTTACGCAAAATCGTCAAAAAAATACACTTTTTTAACTATCTTATTGAAATGTCAATTTGAGAGTTGTAACTTTCAAAGTCCTTTTCGACTAAATTTTAAGTTACAAGAGATCACTATGCAAAACAACTACGTGTACAACACGTTTTGACAGTCGTTTTTTTTTCATTCATTTGCACTGCAGAGTCACACTTTTTTCATGAATTTGCAGTTAATCAAGCAAATGAATAAAAAAAGGACTTTCAAACTATTAAATTGACATTTCAATAAAATAGTTAAAAATAGCGTACTTTTTTCACGATTTTGCGTTAAAGAAAAGTGGTACTTTGAATACGATTTTTCGTTAAAAAATGCGACTTTTATGATCACTTACTGTCATGGAAATTCTCATACTAAATAGTCAGAAATGAACAATCGTGCAAAAAAGCTTTTATGAAAACATTTTAGAGCTTTAACCCATAATATAACTCTTTCACAAAACCTATACGACTTGTTATGGTTCTATTCCGCTTTGATCATTGTAAAAAAAAACTAGACAATTTTAGCCAATTACCCCAAACTATTTGATGATGCAAGATCCGGTCCTGTTGCTAATTCAGTACTGACCTTCGCACACAGTTAAATGAGAATCAGTTAGTCTATCATGTAATATGTATTTTTCTTTCTATACATTGATAAGGGATAATTATTAAAGAAGAGATTATTGAAACGATTTTTTATCATATTTGAAAACAGTATTAAAGCAGCTGATTTCAACGTAGGAATTCATTGTGTATGCGACTTTTAAACTTTTGAGAACGTACAGATAAATTAAGTGTTATTTAGTCTACGTCTAAATCGCCAAGGATAATGGATTTCCTAAAGAATTTACAAGTCCATCACTGGCCGTATCTGCTATGCATTTCGAGTTACACTACTTTGACTATAACGCAAGTATTATTGTATAGTTATGTATAAAGTCAAATTATACTCTTCTCCTAGCCAAAACAGCTGTAACTATTTTCTAAAAAATGCCCTTAGAAAATGAATAAATAGGTGTATTAGCAAACAATGTTCTTTGTTTTCGGAATTTATAATTTTTATTATCAATTGTTTTGAAAATTGTATCAAACCGTAGAAATTCGCAATGAAATATGTTTTTATGAATTACATTTGAATTTTCAGATATGCCGTTTCGGTTTCAAAAGGACACGTCTACAAGTACTTTCCATACATCAGCGATACAGGAGCGCTACCACCTGAAAGTTGCATATTCAGCCAAATGGTCGACATTGCCAGTATTATCCGTACGTATTTGCTGTGGCAAAGTAACAGTTTAATGTCTGCATCTAAATAGAAGGGCGGAAACTATTATTTTCTTTATCTTAATGAACTGAAAAAATATTAAAGAATATTCGATGCATAATTTTTGGCGTTAAAACGCGTTTTTAATCAAAAATTAATTTAGCAAATGAGACAACCAGTGACAGATTTTCCGATAGACGGACTAGGCTCTAGCGTAAGAGCTAGATTCAAACGTTCTAAGTAACATTGTTAGAATATTTATTCGAATTCCTATATACAATAATATAAAAATTGCCAACTACAAGTAACAATGTAGATCTCTATGCAAGCTTTATTTTTTTAATTTTCAATTGTGATTGAACTGAATCCTTCCGGAAACTAATAAAAGAGACAACTAGCGCTTCGACCTGTCAAACAAAGACAAAGTTACTGTATGTTTCGTCCATTGAAATGGTTTAACAATTTGGAAACACTTCAATAAAAGTTTAATCTAGTCATTCACAAATTATAGTTAATTAGAAAATCCGAAATAAAATTTCGAATATGAGAAACAACGTTGTCAAGTCGATACGTCTTTAAAATCTAATATCTGCTGTCATTTTCCGTCTCATGAACTCTTTTTCATCTCTTTAGTTAATGTTCTTTATGCCAAGCACAAAATATTTCGTTTTTCAAGCATTGTTTATTAAGAAAAGGTTCTTACCAACCATCCGCAGTAAGTGTATTAACATAACTTTAACCCTTTCAGTTGGAATTATTTTCTACATTCGGTACCGCCAAGTGGATTTTGATATAAAGGCAGGCAACATCGATATTGATAGAAAATGGAATGTAAGGAGTTGGAGGATGGCACCTTTTATGTGCCTAGGCTTCAGTTTGACGGGCAATTTCCCAGTAACAATTCATGTGATGCCGGTACACATATTAGGGGCTGTGATGCTTTTTGGGTTGGCAGTTATTTATTTGTTAATCCAAGTAAGCTTTGCCACAACACTTCCAACCTCGGCTAAAACTTTCATTTTTAGACGAGAATTTCCTTCGCCCCGAGACGTAACGCAAGTGGTGCAAGTTGGAAATATAACGTCAGTAAAAAAATACTAGTTACAAGGATGCTCTTTTCGCTTGCTTTAGTCCCTCTTTTCTTAATTATTTTTATTTTTGGAGCTCTAGGGTCGTTGGAGTTTAAAGGTATCGCCAGATGGCTACATTTCATTCCAACTAAGAAGACAAGAGCGTTCGTGAACCCGGTTGAAGGGAAATTTACATAAGATTTTTAGAGATGATATGACATTGAACCAGTTTAATTATATCAATGTCTGTATTTAAAAATGTCGAATCTTTTTACAATTTTACAATTTGAACTGAAGAAATCCTGAAAACACATATGAAGGATCTTGTTGTGGCAACAAAATATCAATCTTATTTACTGAATAAGCAAAAATCGAGTGTTATTAACAAACATCAGTTCCATATAGTATTATTAACTGTCTTCTTATGTGGAATAAATATTAAAATTTATATTTCCATGTCACCATTTTTCATCGCTTGACCCTGATTTTGAATTTTAGGAGAATCAGTCCTCTATTGGACAGAAAAAGACGGCGGCTATAATTATCACCTAGTGTCTGTGTTTTCGGAATGGGCTCTACTCATTCTGGTTACAGTATATCCGGTAACATTTGTAGAGGAATTTAAAGCCTTCAGATTTGAGGAAATCAGGTTCTCCACTTCGACAAGATCTAATGATGTGAAAAATAAACGATCGAAAATACATTAACGACTAAAGGCATAGATAATTTGTTATTGACTCCATTCTTCGTTGGAATTTATGTTATGAGATATTTAAGGACATTATTAATTGTTTAAAAAATGCTAAAATAATAAACTAATGTAAGCAGAGTGACTTCTTTATTTCTTTAACACACAAATACGATCTTATGGGTGAATGTGATTGTCATATACAGGGTTGTTCGATTTCCAGGCTTAGCAGTGGGATTTCAAAGACGGTGAAATTGGGATAAAGTTGCAGATTCTAGTACCGAATAATATTTAAACAAAATTGGAAAGGGTCCTGTTAATTTTCGAGTTATTTCAAAAAGAGATAATGTCAGATTTTTGCTTTTTCGTTATAGGTACCTTATTATGTTACTTATCTTGATATTATTAGGACATTTTTTAAAAAGAATTACAATTTTATTTTAGATTTTAACGTTTTCATAAATTTCGAGATATTGATCTGGAATCCTGTAACAATATTCTACGCTTAGTTTAAATACAATATTAAATAATTTATTGTTTGTAATGTGTTATACAATGGCGTAGCTAGTATTGAGTGATCACTGTATCAAACTCAAACATTAGTAAAAAAAAATCTGGTGTGATACACTCACACAACTTCCTTTTACAGTGATCTTATAATTAGTCAAAAATTTCATTTTTAATTTTTAACCATTTGTTAAAAATTTTCAAAAATTACAAATTCTACAAAAACGGTACAAAATCGAGTGTTAGTTGAAGAAACAAAATTTCTCTAGAATTTTAAGGTGAATTCAAAAATGTAATAATATACCGGGTGTTTTATTTAAAATAGGAGTTAATAAAAAAAATGGCAAAAAACAAAAGAAACCCACTTTAAAAGTATTCACCTGGAAAATCACCTATCTCACATCAATACACATTAAAAATGTAAGAAAAATGTAAAGTTTAAAAAAAATCGTTAGAGCCGTTTTTGAAAAAATCGAAAAAAACTGAAAAATTACAAGAGTAAACACCTACTTCCGGTTATGCGATTTTCTTCAAAAGCTTGCTGTCTCATCTACATAGTACACAAAACTTATATATGAAGTTTCAATGCCATACCTCTTTTCGTTTTTGAGATATTCTGTTCACAGACACACAGACAGACAGACCAATGAAAAAAAATATGTTTTTTGGGATCAGGGGACTCTAAAACGTGAAGATCTGTTGAAAACTCAATTTCGAATTTTTGGGGTGAATCCAATACTTCCTTTATAGTAGTAAAAGGAAGTAATAGTAACAGGCAGAAAGACGCGTATAGGGAGGTTTGTACTATAAGCGTAAATAAAGGAACTAACTTCAATTTTTATTTTAAATAAATGTAACACCAAAACAAAGAAAAAATAACGAATAGAGGTGGTTAACAAATATATCTATCTAGGACAAAAACTGTCATTTGCAAGTGATCCTCAAGCAGCAGAAGTTGAAAGAAGCATAAAATTAGCATAAGCGGCATATGGAAGACTGAGTAATGTGTTCAAAACATTAACGTATCCTCAACAGTCTAAGGTGTATAACCAGTGTATTCTCCCAACTCTAACTTATACCTCAGAGACTTGGTCCCTCACGGAAACCAGTATAAGGAAGATCAAAGTAACGCAGAAGGCAATGGAACAATCGATGCTGGCTGCTGGGTATACGACTACAAGACAGGAAACCAAACGACTGGATAAGGAATATGACAAGAGTCGAAGACGTAGCGCAGCGCATAGCAAGTCTAAAATGGCAGTGGGCCTAATAAGAAGACAAGACAACATATGGAGTAGGAAAGTGACCGAGTTCAGGCCTAGAACTGGAAGAAGAGGCCGTGGCCCTCCGTGAACTAGATGGCGAAACGACATCAGCAGCGTAGCAGGATCACATTGAATCCGTACTATCTCTGATCGAACAGCATGGCGACAGCTTGGGGAGGCATATGTCTAGAGATGGAATGTTTAAAATGCTGGAAATGATGATGATGATAATGCTACAGCACTTCCAAAGGATAGGTACACGCTGAATTGGGAAATGGTTATTTATTCAGGCATTAATAATTATTTATTGGAGAAGCCAAAATTAACACCAGCGCACAGTTTGCCCCCCCCCCCCCCCTAATTGTTTGTATTCGATACATCATTGTTTCCAAGCTTACTCTGATTACATTTTATTCTAATCAAGGCTAACACAATTTTTAATATTGTTTTACAAATTATTATCAAGACTAATGCTATTTTATACTATTTACAAAAATTACATTTTCACATTTCTGGAACATTTTATAAAATAATATTTCATATTCTTCAAATATTATTAATTGCTATTATGATCATAAAGACTCAAAATGTGTTCATAGCAATATGCATTGCTATGAACACATTTTAAGCTTCTATGATTATTATAGCAATTAGTAATATTTCATGCATATTAAATAATATTTTATAAAATATTCCAGAAATTTGCTATTTTAATTTGTGTAAATAGTATAAAATAGCATTGCTTTTCATAATACCTTGTAAAACTGTATTAAAAATTGTGTTAGCATTGATTTAAACAAAATCTAATCAGAGCAGGCTTGGAAACAATGTTAAACAATGAACTATCTAATACAAACAACTGGGGAGGGGGTGGGGGGCAATCTGAAAGGTCTTGTTATTATAGCTTCCTCAATAAATAATTGCAACATTCTAAATAAATATCCTTTTCCCAATTAAGTGAGTTTAAAAATTGATTGAATATCCAGTGGGTGTGCTGTACTGGAATGGATTCATTCGTAGCACCTCTGCAGGAAGTTGAAGTGATTCATCGTTGCATGGAGTGTTAGCTTGTATTCCGGTGGCTGTTTTTGGACATCCGAGCAGAGTAATTGGAGCCCCTGGAAGCTGGAGGTAGGCAGTGACCTTCGTGGAGAGCAGTGTAGCCCTAGGTGTGAGCAACGGGGATAGCTGAAATCAGTTTTTGGTATCACAACTGAGCAGCTATAGGAATCGTTCTGCGACCGACGGACAAAGGGAGGGCCAAGCATCGTGGGACTCGTTAGGAGATCGAGTTGGGCCCTAATTCCGTCTCAATGTCAACAAAAAGATCAGAAAACGTAACCCTGAAAGATCAAATTTAGCGAATTTTTTGTGGCGCTGGTTTTATAAGCACTTACGGCAGAAGCTTCCTTTGAGTGTGTTTTGTTTTGTGACGGGTATTTACTTACGGCAATTGTTATCACCTAGACAGATATTTGTCGAAAATAACGGACTTATTTGTTCTGCGATGTGTGAGGTTCGAACACCACATTTAAATTCATGTTTCCTTTTATTAAATAATATCCTGATATCCTGTTAGTTTAATCACCATTATCCACAGAATGTAATTAATACCACGCTAATTGATTTGATGGAAAATGTATTAGTATTAGTATAGTAAACTAGCAACCAGTGAGACAACTGTCTCATTTAATAAAACAAAAAAGACCGTTTTTCAAATAGAACGTGCATTAAATAAAAACAATAATATTTTTTTAAATATTTTATTTTCTCGAAAACCGGAAGTGTCACGTGACTGAAATTCGGTTCCGGACCTGACATGACCATTCCAAACATATAACTTTCATAACTTTTTTCTCTATCTCTTACGGTTTGGCTGCTGAAACAGCATCCCAGACGGACCAGCGTCCAGGACGGACGGAAATCACGTGATTTCTCGAAAACCGGAAGTGTCACGTGACTGAAATTCGGTTCCTGACCTGACGTGACCATTCCAAACATATAACTTTCATAACTTTTTTCTCTATCTCTTACGGTTTGGCTGCTGAAACAGCGTCCCGGACGGACCAGCGTCCCGGACAAGTCTATTATATATATGGATGTTTTGGTTTACGACTGGATTATTTACAAACAATTATTTGTTGAGTAATTTTTGCAGTCAGTTGTGTTGAAGAAAAATTCAAATATTCATAAACGATATATATTCGGCTTCTTTTTACGAGCCTTCTTCAGTGTTTAAGCTTTACATATTTTACACATTGAAAATTTACATTTTCTCATAAAATAAAGGTTAGGTTTGTGAGCATACATATTTAGAAAAGTTTGGTTATCTTACCGATTAAGAAAAACTTATTAGTTATTTGTTATTTACATGATTTGTGTGGATAGTTTAACGTTTAACTTTTTAAATAAAGAAATTAATTGTACCTAAAATTAACATTTTATATTAGGGTTGTAAGCGTACATATTTTTAGGTTAACTTACTGTTTATGAAAATATTATTTTATTTTATATTTGAAGATTGTAGAATGTGGCGGAATTAACACACCACTTCATGATTGTCAGGGAAACATTTAGATTATGTTGTTTACTTCTTTTATATTATTAGAAAATAATTAATGTAAGTTTCATTAGGCACAAGTAAATGTTGAGAATTAAAACCGGAAACTGCATGAGCATGATCCGTGGCAGAAACAAAAAGCTTTAGGGATTCTCATTATTTCTAATTTTTTGACTTTCTAAGAGTACAGTACGCTTATTCTGACTTAAGACCAATGTTCATACTTTAATTTAGACGCAATGATAAATTTTGGAAATTTAGAAATTATTCTTTTTTGTTGAATTTATATTAATATGTAGTTTAATATTTTAATATTTTTATGTTACAGATTTATACTAAATGAAATTTAATTTTTTTAAATTCAAATATTGATAACGTTAAATAATTATTTTAATTTTTATTTTGATTTATATTTTATTATGTTTTAAATTATGTTATGGTAAATTACATTTAAATTATCTATGTCAGTTTTGTAATTTATTGATTTTGGGCTTTTTTTAATGTAAATCATTTTATAAATTAATCTTTCTCTTAAATTATTTTCTTTTTGTAGTATTTTGGGTATATTAAAATTGAAATTATGGAATTTTTCCACTGTATGATCAGAGAGAGCCGGTTTATTTGGAGTTGTTATTTTTATTTTGATAGAGTTTTTATGTTGATTTATTCTTTTTCCTAAATTTTGTTTCGTTTGGGCTGTGTACAGTGCATCACAATCGTTGCAATTTAACTGATATACTGTATTAGTTTCATTTTCTGTTCGTATTTTATCTTCCAGTCTTATAAAGAAATTTTTGCCATTGTATTATGACTTTTATATGCTATTTGAAAATTATGTTTTTTTAATTCTTTTTCTATTAATTTTTATAATTTAGGAATATAAGGTAAAGTTATTATATTTTGTTCAGTGTTTTTTTGGGTATTGTTAAATTCTTTTCTAAGAAATTTGGTTGTAAGTTGATAGAATCATTTTTGTTTATATTTTATTGTTTGTATTCTTCTTGTTATATTTTTATTTATAAAGTGTAGTAGATAATTATTTTTTTGTGATTTTTGTTTAATTAGTTCTAAATTATCTTTGTGAAACTTTTTTGACGATAGTAAGATTACTCTGCCTGTTAAGTTATTTATTACACTTTTTTTATATTTTCTTGTTGTAAGAGAGTTGTAATTTAAGTAACGGTCTGTTTTTATTTCTTTTCTGTGCCAATTTGTTTCTATATTTCCATCTTGTTTTCTTATTAGTGTCATGTCTAAGAAGTTTATTGAATTATTATTGTTTTCTTTTTCTATTGTGAATTGCAATCTTTGGTGAATATTATTAAGTATTTTAAAAATTTTATCTTCGTATACTTGATTTTTCAGCACCTATTATTATATCATCTACGAACCTTTGATTTTCTTTTTAAAATTATTTTGGGCATCAGCTACTTTGGCTATTAGCCCATACGGTGTAATATGTAAATTTGTTTAAATTAGTTCATACACGCCGATTTCCTGCAAAAAACTTAGTAAATAAATAATTGCTATCTAGGTTTTTAAGATCCGAATTTCCACGAATTTGAGCTCTCTTACCTTCTAGCAATATATGGTTAACTGTTAAAGGTAAGTTACATTCATCACAAGTTGGCTGGTCCTCTCCTGATAATAAATGTTTTTTAGTCAACCGTGTGTGACCTGTACGAATCTTGTCAACACAACTTGCTGCTTTCTAGTTAAATTAGTAGGCTATGAAAAGTTTTCTATTACTGGCAAGAATTTTTTTAAATAGGTGTTATAATTTCTCCAGGTATTTTGAAACTTCTCCTGCAGTCTCGTGGTGATTTGATGTTTCATATCCTTAATACTGTGCAGTTTTTCTGATGCCTTGCATATTCCCTCTGCGACTTCTTTGGCAGCAGAATCTGCTTTTTCATTGCCTACTATTTCAGCATGGCTGGGTACCCATATGAAACTTAACTTTTTGTTGGACCGAAGAAGAAGCCTGTATAAAGATTTTATATTTACTATCACTGGATCTAATGTGAATCTGTTTCCAATTGCTTCCAGTACAGATAATGAATCTGTACAAATTATGAAGGAGACGTTATCTGATGCTAAACATATTTGCAGGGCCGTCCGTATGACAAATGCTTCGCAAGAAAATACACTGATGTTGAGTGGCAGTGAGCATTTGGTAGTTTAGTTATTATATATTACTGCATATCCCGTTCTCTTATCAGATTTTGAATCATCCGTAAAGAGGAATTGAAAAGTTTCATATTCCTGTATTAATTGTAGATAACACTGCTTAATTGCACCTGCGTTGATATCTTTTTTGTTTATCTTTAACAAGTCTAATCTGATCTCGGCTATTTTCTCAAGCCATGGTGGTTCTGTTTTCTTTTCGGTTAACTGTAGAAATTGTTCTGGCAGAGATAAGGTAGCTATTACAGTAGTTGATCTGGTAGACGATGATTTATTCCGTGTATCTTCTTCTTGATAGCGGACACAGAATATATCGCTCTGGAAAAGAGATAAGATAGAGTGCCCAACATGAGCATGCAGCGTAATTCTATAGCAAGCGAGTATTTTCTCGCGTCGAAAGTTCAAGGTGGTTAGTGCTGAATCTGCATATAATATAGGTTTGCCCTTGGACAGGTGGAGAATGCTTTTGTAGCATATCGAATGCCAGAGTTGTGGATAGTGTTTAGTGGTACTAGTCTGCTGGGTTTAGCTTTCCATGTAAGTCTTCTATCAAACAACACTCCAAGATATTTGAAAGAATTTACATTTTTCGTTTCATTTCCGTTTAAGGTAAATATCGGATGATTAACGCAAGTGGACCTTTTTCTACAAAAATGTGTACCTTTGGTTTTAGCTATCGATATCGAAAGATTTCGTTCTGTTAAGGCTCGTGAGAGTTCTGTCAAACCGTTTTGTAGTGTTTCTTGAATACCATCGTTCCTGTTACTTGCTTTGAATAATACGATATCAGCTGCATATGCGCAGTAAACTACCGATTTACTAACCGTCAATAATGAGGAGTTGATTGCTACTAAGAACAATGTGGCACCTAGCGGCGATTCTTGTAGTGTTCCATGTTTAAGGATAAATGGATCTGATAAAGTATCATTTACTTTGACATTTATTATACGGCTATGCAAAAAGCGTTTTATAAATAAAGGCAAATTTCCTCTTATACCTCTTATACCCCAGTCGTAGAGCTGGCAAAGTATGTCATCACGTCGTACAGTATTAAATGCATTTTTTATGCCAACAAAAATGGCAGAGGCATGCAAGTTGTAAAGGAAAGTTATTAATTGCATTTTCCAAAAACACTATTGCATCGGTAGTTGAGTGACCTTTCCTAAAACCGAATTGGTAGCGCGTCAATAACTCTTGTTGTTCTAAAACCCAGTTCAGTCTGAAATTTACCATTCTTTCTAGTAATTTGGCAATGCAGCTTGTGAGCGATACCGGTCTATAGTGTGATGGTTCAGACGGATTTTGTACTTTGGAGATTGGAATTATTATAGCTTTTTTCCAGGACTCAGGAAAATTGTCGCCATTCCATACCGCGTTAAGTGATTCTAATAAACGAAGTTTTACTTTTTGAGTTAGGTTTTTGATGAAATCAACTGGAATATTATCAGGACCTGGAGCATTACTTTTGGATTTTGCTACTGCGTATTCAAGTTCTTCTAGAGTAACCGGCGCGTTGTAGGGATAATTCTCTCCAGTAGTAAAATTGTTGTTATGTTCAGTACGGTTTCCACCATTTTCCTCATTGCACGATTGTGCAAAATTTTTTGCTAATGCGTTTGCCATATCTTTCAAATTCGTTATTATTGTATCATCTATAGAGACGGATGTAATATAATTTATTGGAGCATTTCCTCTTATTCGTCTAACCTTATCCCATACTTCTTTAAGGGTCGCATTCGTATTTAAGGACGATACATAGTTTTGCCACGATTTCCTTTTGGCAGTTAATATTGCTCTGCGACTTATTGTTCTCATCTTTTTAAATTTAATTAAGTTTTCCTGAGTTGGATAACGTTTAAATTTCTGCAATGCTCTTTTCTTTTCTTTTATTGAAAGTTTAAATTTCGTCAGACCACCACGGAACTGGAGCTTTGTTTAAAATTCCTCTTGGACGTTTTGAAATACAAGTGATGCCCACATCGTGAATTATAATAGTAAGTTCGTTAATAGAGAGATGGTGAGTATTTTCAAAAGCCGCCGTTGATGTAGCCTGGAAATAACTCCAATCGGCCTTCTTAAGCAACCATTTTTCAGGTAAGTATATCTGGTTATTATATTGAAAAATTTTGAATTGTAACGTGATAGGAAAATGGTCACTGTGATGTAGATCAGCATCGACAGACCAAGTTATAGATGATAAAAGAGAAGCTGAACAGATTGAAAAACCAATTGCAGAGAATGTGCCAAATCTGGAAGAAAAATGAGTCGACGTTCCAGTATTTAGTATTCCTATATCATCGTTTTCCAGAAGTTTTTCAATAATATGACCCACCTGGTCTGTTATTAAGGAACCCCATAAATTACTATGGGCATTGAAGTCACCTAAAATAAGAAATGGAGTTGGAAGTTGTTTTATTATTTGTAAGATCTTGGAAGATCCAGTTTAAGGTGGGTAAGTATATGGAACACATGGTTACTTCAATAGGATATGTAACCTTAACGGCTACAATTTGTAAGTTTGAATTTATGTCTAATTTTGCAGCGGAAAACTCATTCTTAATAAGAATCGCTACGCCAACATGAGCTCTTGCACCATCCTGAGCATCTTTCCTAAATATTTTGTAGTTTTTAAATGTGATGTTTTTAGATTCCAGGAATTTTTATTCTTGAATACATAGACATATCGGTGAGTATTAGTTAATAAGCATGTATTTCTCTGGTAATTTACTAAAGAAACCATTGCAGTTCCATTGTAAAACAATGAGATACGGATATGTTTCGGTGCATAATATCGGCACTTCGTCGTTAGTCGATGTAGCAATGTTCGACGCATTATTAGTATTAGTGATTGGGGTAAGATAATCCATAAAAATACATATAGGAGTAAATAATATAAAAAAAATTAACAAAAATATATATACATATACATGTAATATCGACTAACTTTATCGCATAAGTTATCACAGACTAAGAAATTTATACGCCCCCTCTTATGATCTTGGTTTTCGGGGTTTCCCTTTAGGCCAACCTTTTTTCTTATTATATTAATTTTAGAGAGTACCATTTGGTCTATAGATTCCAAACTAGATTCTATGTATGCTAGCGTTTTTTCAGAATTTGCTGAATTAGTTTGTGGAGATACTTCTCGTTTTATCTTTTCAATTAGTTCGCTTGTTTCCATTTGATTTGCCAAACTATTTGAATATTCTGATGTCTGTGAAGATGATAATTTTTGTGAACTTTCTCGTGTGAAGTCTATGTCTATGTCTCTTTCTACTGTGTCAGTTACCTCATTCCTTGATGGAAAACAGATTCAATAGTTCGATCAATTGTTGATGTGTTAGCACATGAGTATTGAGAATTCGGAATAAGCAACGACTGTTGGTCTTTGAGTATTTTAATAATACCTGAAGCTAAAACCTGAAGAAGTTGATTAGCAAATTCTTTAGAGGCTAGCAATTGCGTCGTATTTTGAGTGTATTAAAATTGAAATTATGGAATTTTTCCACTGTATGATCAGAGAGAGCCGGTTTATTTGGAGTTGTTATTTTTATTTTGATAGAGTTTTATGTTGATTTACTTTTTTTCCTAAATTTTGTTTCGTTTGGGTTATGTACAGTGCATCACAATCGTTGCAATTTAACTGATATATTGTATTATTTCATGTCTACGGTGACATGGGTACACTTCAAAATGGAGAAGGACAACGAAGAACCACTACACCTTTATGACTTTCACAACCGGGTGGTCTATGTACTTGCTGGATAGACCACTCTGCCCCAGCAAGGATTGTTTATCGAGGTTCACTCCTCTAGTCCTTCTAGTCGCCTTTTACGACAGGCAGGACATACCGTGGTTGTATTCTAACCCCCATACCACTGGGGTTACGAGCCTTTGGTAAAATGATATTTCATTATTATTTCTTAGTATTTTTTGTTCTATGTTTTGCATTACTAAATCCGCAATTGTACTAGAAAGTGGTTGGCCCATTGTTACTCCGAATTTTTGTTTGTAAATTTGGTTATCATATTGAAAATAATTAGAATTAAGGATATTTTCTACTGCTCTTAAAAATTCATTTTTAGGAATGTTTGTCATTTTTTAAATTTTGTTCCAATATGTTGTTGTAGTTTCAATAGCTAAATTTGTTGGTATATTTGTATATAAGGATACTAGGTCTAAAGAGAAAAGAATGTGATTTTGCGGTAATTTAGTTTGGTCAATTTTATGTTTAAATGTCAATGAATCTTTCACACTAAATTATTTTTTTTGTGTTATTTGTACTAATATATTGGATAAATATTTTGATAATTTATAAAGGGGGCTCATGTATGAAGCTATTATTGGTCTTAACGGTATGTTTTGTTAATGTAATTTTGGAGTCCATAAATGTTTGGAGCAAGCCCATTATGACAAATTAAATTTTTGTAAGTTCTATTATCTATATATTTGTTTTTAAGCCAATTTTGTAACATTTTATTATTTTGGTTTTGTATTAAATTAGTTTCTAGGTTGTAAGGTTTTGAATCATTTAAAAAGTTTAACATTTTTTGGTTGTAATCTGTTTCTTTGATAATTACTGTGTTTTATCTGCATTTATAATTAATAAATCTTTTATTTGGTTTAAAAAATTTTTAGTTTGCGGAATATAAATAATAAATTGTTCTTAGATTTTTGTTCTGAGATGTTTAATAAATTATTTTTATTATTGCAATTTGTTAAAATATTACATATTGAGGACCTTACTGTAAAATTAAAATTTATGTGAAATGCGCTGTTTGGAGACTTTCTACTGGTCGATTTTATTTTTTTAAAGAATTTGGAAGGTGGGAATTTGGCAGCCCAGGTGGATTTAAGGGTTGCAAAATGAGGAAAACGTTATAATTATCAGAAAAACCTTAAAATTAATATTGGTGTGAAATTCGCTGTTTGGAGGCTTTCTACTAGTCAATTGTATTTTTTAAGAGAATTCGGGATGTGGGAATTTTGCAGCCCAAGTGGATTTGGGGGCTGCAAAATGAGGAAAACCGTTATAATTATCAGGAAAACCTTAAAATTAATATTTGTGCGAAATTCGCTGTTTGGAAACTTTCTACTGTTCGAATGTATTTTTAAAGAAAATTCGGGATGTGGGAATTTTGCAGCCCAGGCGGATTTGAGGGTTGCAAGATGGGGAAAAACGCTATAATTATCAGAAAAACTTGAAAATTAACATTTGTGTAAAATTCGCCGCTTGGAGATTTTCTATTGGTCAATTGTATACTTTAAGAGAATTCTGAATGTAGGAATTATGCGACCCATGTGGATTGGGGGGTTGCAAAATGGGGAAACCTTTATAATTATCAGAAACATTGTAAAATTAACATTTGTGTGAAATGCGCTATTTGGAGGCTTTCTACTGGTCGATTTTGGTTTTTAAGAGAATGTGGAAGGTGGGAATTTAGCAGCCCAGGTGGATTTGGGGGTTGCAGAATTGGGAAAACGTTATAATTATCAGAAATACCTTAAAATTAATATTTGTTTGAAATTCGCTGTTTGAAGGCTTTCTACTAGTAAATTGTAGTTTTTAAGAGAATTTGGGATGTGGGAATTGTGTAACCCAGGCGGATTTGATGGTTGCAAAATGGGGACACCACTGTAATTATCAGAAAAATCGTAAAATTAATATTTGTGAGAAATTCGCTGTTTGGAGATTTTCTACCTTTCGATTGTATTTTTAAGAAAATTTGGGATGGGGGAAATTTGCAGTCCAGGCAGATTTGAGGGTTGCAGAATGGGGAAACCGCTATAATTATCGGAAAAATCTTAAAAGTGATATTTGTGAGAAATTTGCTGTTTGGAGACCTTCTAATGCCGATTGTGTTTTTTAAGAAAATTTGTAATGTGGGAAATTTGCAGCCCAGCCGGATTTGAGGGTTGCAAAATGGGGAAACCGCTATAATTATCAGAAAAACCTTGAAATTAATATTGGTGAGAAATTTGCTGTTTGGAGACTTTCTACTGCCGATTGTATTTTTTAAGAGAATTCGGGATGTTTGAATTTTGTAGCCCAGGTGGATTTGAGGGTTGGAAAATGGGGACACTACTGTAATTATCAGAAAAACCTTAAAATTAATATTTGTGAGAAATTCGCTGTTTGGAGATTTTCTACTGTTCGATTGTATTTTTTTTTAAATTTGGGATGGGGGAAATTTGCAGTCCAGGCGGATTTGAGGGTTGCAAAATGGGGAGACCGCTTTAATTATCAGAAAAACTTTAATATTAATATTTGTAAGAAATTTGCTGTTTGGAGACCTTCTATTGCCGATCGTATTTTTTAAGAAAATTTGGGTTGTGGGAAATTTGCAGCCCAGGCGTATTTGAGGGTTGCAAAATGGGGAAACCGCTATAATTATCAGAAAAACCTTGAAATTAATATTTGTGAGAAACTCGCTGTTTCAAGACTTTCTACTGTTCGATTATATTTTTAAGAAAATTTGGGATAGGGGAAATTTGCAGCCCAAGCAGATTTGAGGGTTGCAAAATGGGGAAACCGCTATAATTATCAGAAAAACCTTAATATTGACATTTGTGAGAAATTCGCTGTTTGGAGACTTTCTACTGTTCGATTGTATTTAAAAAAAATTGGGATGTGGGAAATTTTTAGCCCAAGCGGATTTGAGGGTTGCAAAATGGTGAAACCGTTATACTTATTATCAGAAAAGGCTTAAAATCAATATTTGTTTGAAATTCGCTGTTTGGTGACTTTATACGGGTGAATTGTATTTTTTAAGAGAACTCGGAATGTGGGAATCTTGCGGCCCAGGTGGATTTGGGGGTTGCAAAATAGGGAAACCGGTTATAATTGTCAGAAAAACTTTAAAATTAATATTTGTGTGAAATGATCTGTTTGAAGACCTTCTTCCAGTGTTTTTATTTTTTAAGAGAATTTGGGATGTGGGCGTTTTGCGACCCAGGTCGATTTTGCGGTTGCGAAATGGGGAAAACGTTATTACTATCAGAATAATGTTAAAATTAATATTTGTGTGAAAACCGCTGTTTGCAGACTTTGTACGGGTTCAGTGTATTTTTTTTTTAATCCGAGATGTGGGAATTTTGCGGTCCAGTTGAATTTGGGGTTTGAAAATGGGAAACACGATATAATAATCGGAAAAACCTTAAAATCAATATTTGTGTGAAATTCTCCGTTTGCAAATTTTCTGCTGGTCAATTATATTTTTTAAGAAAATGTAAAATGTGGGAATTTTGCTGCCCAGGTGGATTTGGGGGTTGCAAAGTGGGGAATACGTTATGATTAGCAAAAAAACCTTTAAATCAATATTTGTGTGAAATTTGCTGTTTGGAGACTTTGTACTGGTCGATTGTACTTTTAAAAGCATTCGGGATGTGAGCATTTTGCGGCCCAGGTAGATTGGGGGTTGTAAAATGGGGAAAACGATATAATTATCAGAAAAACCTTAAAATCAGTATTTCTATCAAATTCGCTGTTTGGAGACTTTCTACGGGTCGATATTCGGGATGTGGGGGTTTTGCGGTCCAGTTGGATTTGGGTGATGCAAAATGGGAAACACGTTAGAATTTAAAGAATAACTTTTAAATCAACATTTGCGTTAAATTCGTTGTTTTGAAATTTTCTACTGGTCGATTGTATTTTTTAACCGTATTCGGGATGCGGTTGTGAGGGGAAAATTACCTTATGTTCTCAATTTTTAAATAAGGAAATTGTGCAATTTTTTTACTCTGGCCCTTTGTGAAATTGTAAATTTGCAAGTAAATTGTAAATGGCATGTCTGATTGTATTTTACTCTAACATGAATGATATTGCTTGGGTTAAGGTCATTGCCGCGCTGCACTTGTTCAAGGAATGGTAGTGGCCACTGTCAGCTGTTTGTACTAAAACTTAATACGCGATTGTAGTACAAAAAATTTATGGGGACTTTAAAAATATAAATACATACAGTCTGTTCTACAAAAAAGGCCCCGCCTTCTAGCAACTTTATTATTTATTTTAGACTGAATAAACCTTATATCAAATGAAATGATACATAAAAACCTACATTTTAACACAATCAAAAAATTTGTATCTTCAATTGTTTCAGAGTGGTGACGTCACATGCAATTTTTTTAAATGACACTGTATATATGTTTTACATTTTCTGGTAGAGGTTTTTTTTTCTCTTTTCAACAATATGAATATTTCATGCATTTGCATAAGAAAATTTTCGTGAAAAATTACAAAAACTCTTTCACAGTGGGAGGCCATGATACAAAACTATAAACAAAAGCGTAACTCAGAAAAACAACAAATAGTAGACAAACGCTTTAACTGTTAGATTTCAGAATAATCTAAAGTGTTTTCTTGTATTGTACTCTTGTGCTTTAATATTCAAATCAAAATATGGTCAGGTTTACTAACAATGAAATGGTTGACATGTTGCAAGTATTCTTTGAATGGCGAAAATTTAGTGAATTAGAAGAAACGTTAAGGAATACGGGTTCCCTAAAGAAAATAAATAGAGACCGTCAAGTACGAGATGAAAATTTGGAGTTGGATATTTTGTTAAGTGTAGAGCAAGATGCAAATACTTCATCACATTTAAAAAAAACATGATTTTAAACCATATAAGGTACAGTTAGTGCATAATTTAGAAGCAAATGACCCTCCACGTCGAATTGAATTTTGTAATTACTTTGTAAACAGACAGCAAGAGGATTCTAATTTTTATAGAAAAATATTATGGTCTGACGAATGCACATTTTCCAATAACGGCTTAGTTAATAGAAATCATCACTATTATTGGAGTACAGAAAATCCCAGAAATATTAGAGAAAATCGCTTTCAAAGAAGATTTAGCGTTAATGTATGGTGTGGGATTTTAAACGGAAGGTTGTTAGGACCTTACTTTATTGACGGAACTCTAAATTCAGTTAGATACAACCAGTTTCTACGAAACCAATTACAGGAATATTTGGAACAATTGCCTCTTGCAGAATTTAATAACGTAATTTTTCAACAAGATGGTGCGTCTGTCCATAATTCTCTTATCAACACTAATTTCCTAAACGAAAATTTTGGACAGAATTGGATTGGCACAAATGGACCAATTCACTAGCCAGCTAGGTCCCCAGACTTAACTCGCCTTGATTTCTTTTTGGGACCTTAAGGACCTTGTTTTCGTTACACTACCAGAAAATATTGATGATCTCAGAGTAAGGATTAGAAATGCTTGTCAAAGCATTCCTCAAGATATGCTTATAAACGCCGCAAGAAGTGTTAATAGACGATGTCAAATTTGTATTGTCAATAATGATTTACATATCGAACATTTGTTATAAATGGTTAGTTTTTGGTGTTCCCTTTTGTAAATAAATATTGTTTTGTTTTTCTGAGTTACACTTTTGTTTATAGTTTTGTATCGTGGCCTCCCACCGATAAAAAAGTTTTTTAATTTTTCTCAAAAATTTTCTTATGTAAGGGCATAAAATATTTACATTGTTGAAAAGAGAAAAAACCTCTACTGGAAAACGTAAAAAGATATATACAATGTCATTTAAAAAAATTGCATGTGACGTCACCACTCTGAAACAATTGAAGATAAAAATTTTTTGATAGTGTTAAAATGTAGGTTTTTATGTGCCATTTGATTTGATATAAGGTTTATTGGGTCTAAAATAAATAATAAAGTAGCTAGAAGGCGGGGCCTTTTTTGTAGAACAGACTGTATCTATACAAATACATACTATGTATATGTACGGAAAATGCAAAATTAATTAGTTTATACAATGTAAAAGCTCCCCCAAAAAACAAATCATTTTAAAATATATTTATTGAACAATTAACACAAAACTAAAGATACATGTCGACTAGACCACTAAAAGGTCTATTCACGTCTGATCCCTTATTCACACTGCCCTGTTCCTCCTAATAAAATCGTCTTCGCTACTGTTCTTATATTTGCTATTAAAGCACGTTTCATGAGTAAACAAAATAAACTATGAACAATTATATGTGGAGCCGCCGATGGGGTGGCTTCTAATTGTCAGAACTGCTTTAAATGAGCTAATAAATGTAATAATAAGAATGACTCATATAAGCAATACATCTTCTAAAGTTATATAAAAAAATGTTAAGTGTAATATCGAATTCAACATCTTCATCTAATTGCAAATTAATATTAAATTGTACAAGATGCTGAAAAGGTTCTAAACTGTAGTACGTATTACTTATATATTTATTAATGATTTGCTATGCAGTAGGACTTCGCAGTATCGTTTCGCGTGGTATATAATAAACAATAATAGTACAGATGTGAACAATTTTAAAACTTTTTTTTTAGTTCTATCCCTTGTAATTTTTACAGATTTTGTAAATTTTATGCCAGACCTGAAAATTAGCAAAATTCATTTTCAATGCATTAACGAAGGTTGGTAAATTGCAGCTTCTGTAAATTTTTATTATTTCTTTAGTTGCTTTAAAGTTGCTGCCACGGTCAGTCAGGTTTAATTTGTTTAATATGTTTCAGGGCATTTTTTTAATTTATTGATTTTATTAGTTAAATTAGTTAAAAATGGTATAATAGTATGTTGTGGTATATTAATTTTGTCTATAAATTTTCTGCTGTTGTTAACTTTTTGTTTTAAATAGTTTAATTTACTGTATGAATCATTTATTAATAGTGAAATTGTGTTACTTGTAAAGTAGGTAGACAACTCGTTTATTCGCTGTCAGATTTCATACATGAAGTTAGCTCACATTTCATGATAGTAACAAGTTCACATTGACATTATAAGGGTGAGTTCATCTTACATCTCTCTTTCTTTACATTAGGGTATCAGTTAATTAAACAATAAGTCATCGTTTGAAAAAAATGCAAATAATTACATAATTAAATTAATAACTAAATAAACGATTCTCGCAGCGGTGAGTTCATCTTACATCTTCCTTTCTTTACATTAGAATATCAGTTAATTAAACAATAAGTCAACGTTTGAGAAAAAAATGCTAATAAGTAATTACCTACATAATTAAATTATAATAATAACTGAATAATCAATTCTCGCAGCACATAATTTGCAAATACTTTTAATTGCCCATGTTTTCACTCACTGCTTCTTCGCAATAACGTTTCGGTTTTCGTTTAGCTCTTTCACTCCGACGCGGTTGAGTTGCGCTGCTGCTTGATGAGCTGGCAATACCGTTGGTCCTGTGTAACTGGGTAACCTTCAGCTCCGGTGGTGTGTTTGTTGGTTGTATGGTTACGTGTGATTCCTTTGGTGGTTGTACATGTTCCTGGTTTGTATTAGTAGGTAATGGTTGAAGATGTCTTCTATTCCTCCTTACTTCCCCATTCTCCGTTTCCACTGTGTAGGATCGTGGTTCTTCTGTCTGTGTTAACACCATTCCCTTTCGTCTCAAATCTTTTATCCATACCTGTTGTCCTTCTCCAATAGTTTCTAGTTCTCGAGTACGATGCCTTTTATCGTAGTACTGTTTTTGTTTGTTTCTTTGCTCCGACATAGACCTATGGGCTGAGGCATGATCAGGTAGCTTAGGCGTTAGCTTCTGCTCCGTGGTTGGTAATATTTCTCTAAGCGATCTGCCCATCAACAGCTGTGCTGGTGTGGGTCCACTCGTAAGGCTAGTATTTCTGTAAGCTAGGAGTCCCAGGTAGATGTCTTCGCTTTTCTTCAAGATGTTTTTTACCAGTTGAACTGCTCGTTCTGCCATACCATTTGACTGTGGATAACCTGGACTGCTAGTTACTTGTTTAAAGTTGTATGCTTTGGCAAACTCTCGAAACTCCAAGCTGTTGAACTGAGGGCCGTTATCTGTTCGTACAATTCTGGGTATTCCAAAACGTGCAAATATTCCCTTCATCTTGAGGATCACGTGTTTAATGTTAGTTTTTTCTAGGAAACATACCTCTGGGTATTTACTGTAAACGTCTTGAATTACTAGAAATACCTTGTTCTTTATTACAAATAAGTCGGCTGCTAGTTCCATCCACGGTAGTTTAGGTATTTGGGTGGTAATCAATGGTTCGGTTTCGTTCTTCTTATTCTTTAAACAGGTCTCGCAGTTTTCCAATAAGTCTTCTATTTGTCTTCCTATGTTGGGCCACCATACCGTTTGTTTTGCTCTTGCCTTACAGCGATTTATGCCTTGGTGTCCTGCATGGATGTGTCGTAACATCTCTTTGCGTAGATTAGTTGGCACAATTACTCTATCTTGGTAGAATAAAATATTTCCATGAAGCGTTAAGTCTTGTCTGTATTTGTAGAATTGTAATACTTGTTGATCACATTTATCCTTCGTTGGCCAGCCCTTTATTATATATTGTTCCAATGCTCTGAGTGCTTCGTCCTTTTTTTGGGCAGCCAGGATATCTTCACTCGTTAGGCTGGTAATTTGGAAAATATCGGAGGTTATGCGGTCAATGTGGCTGACACAATCCTTTTCTGAAATCACGTCCTTGTCATGTTTACCGTATTGCAATGGAAATCTAGACAAGGTATCTGGGGTAAAAAACTGCTTACCAGGGATGTGCTCGATGGTGAAATCGAATCTTACCATTCGCATGCGAAATCTTTGTAGACGAATGGTTAGTTCATTCATGGGTTTCTCTTTCAGCAACGATAAGAGAGGTTTATGATCAGTATGGACTATAAAGTGCTTTCCGATCAAGAATTTGTCCATTTTTTCGCATGTCCATACTATTCCGAGAGCTTCTTTTTCGATTTGAGCGTACTTTTGCTCTGTAGGGCTTAAAGATTTTGAGCAATATGCTACTGGATGCCAACTGTTGTCGCTTTGTTTTTGTTCCATCACCCCTCCAATACCGTAGGAAGAAGCATCTGCTAATATTCTTGTTTCCTTATTGGCATCATACATAGCGAGAACGGGAGCAGAGGTGACTGTTATTTTTAGGTTTTCGAAGCATTTTTGGTGCGAGTCTGTCCACAAGAATGCGTTCTTTATTTTAAGTAGTTCCCGTAGCTCTTTAGTCCTGTCTGCTGCGGATGGTAAAAATTTTGTAAGGTAGTTTACCATGCCTAGAAACTGTCGTACTTCGGATACGTTTTGCGGTGCAGGAAATTGCTTGATTGCAGTAACGCGTTCTTCGTCTGGATGAATGCCCAATTCGCTAACGATATGACCTAGGAATTTAATTTTATTTAGTGCAAAGGCACACTTGTTTTTGTTTAATGTGATTCCTGCGTTCTGTAGTTTATTGAGTACTGCGTGTAGGTATTGGTCGTGTTTCTTTCGGTTTTCAGCAAATATGATAATATCGTCCATATGTACTAATACTCCCGTTTGACTACCAATAATGTTATTCATGGCTTTTTGATATACCTCGGGAGCTGATGTTATACCGAAGGGTAAGCGATTGTAGGCATACCTGCCGAATGGCGTTATAAAGGTTGTGTATTTTGATGATTGTTCTGTGAGTTCCAGTTGCCAAAACCCTGAAGATGCGTCCAATTTTGAGAAGATTTTAGCATTGCTCATCTTTGCTAGGGTTTCATCTACACATGGCAGTATCAATTTTTCTCGAAGAACATGCTTATTTAGTTCTGTAAAGTCAGTGCATATACGTATGGTCCCGTTTTTCTTTGAGACGACTACCATTGGTGCACACCATGCAGTTGGTTCACTTATTTCTGTGATTACGCCCTCCTCCGTCATTCGGTTTAATTCGGTTTTGACCTTATCCATTAAAGGCAATGGTATTTTCCTTGGGGTGGAAATGGAAAATGGTTCAGCACCTTCTATTAATTGGATGTTATACTGTATGTTTTTAAATTTACCTATACCGGTAAATAAGTCTGCATATTTATCGATAATGTTAACTGTACTTCGTATTTCATTGTTATTTGTGACGTCATCCACCCACTGGATTAAGCCAAACCTATTTATAGCAGGCCGACCCAACAAATTTTCTTTGTTCTTCATGACATACATGGTAATTAAGTGATCCTTACCTTTCCAGTTCACCGGCACATTAATGATTCCCATGACATCAAGAGGTTGGTTGCCTGGTCCATATAATCTGCTTGGTGGTTTCATTAGCTTCGGTTTATTTTCCATGGCCTTGTACTGTCTGTAAGTTATAATAGTCTCATCTGCGCCTGTGTCGATCTTGAACGATACACTTTGTCCATTTATTTCAACTTCTATGTGCCATGGAGTATTTTCTCCACCGGTGACTTCGTCCACTTTCACTATTTCTGCTATACCATACATGTCGTCATAATCTGATGAGGAGTCGCTGGTTTTGGAGTCGTTTTCTGTGTCTGTTCCTGAAATGTTATCTATCTCTCTAACCGTTAGTTTAGTCTTGCATCTGTTAGCAAAATGGCCTTTCAGCGAACATTTTTTACATTTTAACTTTAATGCAGGGCAATCTGATAATTCGTGACTAGGTTTGGCACCACAGCGATTACATTGTGGATAATCGAAGGCATTCCTTTTAAATTTATCGCTTTGACCTTTTACTTTACTTTTATAATAATCATATTTTTTATTTCTCTTAACTCTATTTATCTCACCTGACGTGCTGGAGGTTTCCCGAAGGTGTTTGTTTTCGAGTTTAACTCTTTCTTGCTGTAATATTTTATTCCTAGCATCAGGCAATGTTAAATCGCTGGTCATTTGTAGCGACTCTGAGAGCTTTTTGTCTTGGATACCGACTACCAGCCTATCTCGGATCAGCTCGTCTGTCATTGCCCCGTAGTTGCATGTTTTTGCTAGCTGTACGACGGCTGAAATAAATTCTTGTGCAGACTCACCTTCTTTTTGTGTGCGAAGATTGAATTTTGCTCTTTCATACATTACGTTCGTCTTCTTAACGTAATGAGTATCCAGTAAGTCCTTGATTTTAGAGTAGCTTCCCCGATCGTCAGCTGTTGGATTCAATGTATCCAGGAGTTTGTCTACTTCACTTCCCATATGTATGAGGAGGCTATTGACTTGTATTATTTCGGCCTGATTGTTTAACCCTGTCAACATTCTGTAGCGTTCGTACGTTGTAATCCAACTGGTCCAGTCACTAGCTTCAAATGTGAAGCGTTCTGGAGCTGGTATTGTGTTGAATGGCGTGGGCGCTGTCGCTTGCATTTGGGTAAATCGCCGTTCCATTTCGTCGACTTTCTTCTTGAGATCGTCGTTTTGCCGTTTTAATTCGTCCATCTTTGCTGTGATTCGATTTTCAACAATGTGCTTTGTCAGGTTAGGTTCACTTTTTCGCGCACAACTGACACCATGTAAAGTAGGTAGACAACTCGTTTATTCGCTGTCAGATTTCATACATGAAGTTAGCTCACATTTCATGATAGTAACAAGTTCACATTGACATTATAAGGGTGAGTTCATCTTACATTACTAATAAATTTTTGGTATGTATTTTTAAATGTTTGTGCATTAGAAAAATTTTGAAATTGAATGTTAATTAATTTTTTTTTTGAATAAATTTAGGAATTAAGTTTTTTGATTTACATTCTTTAAGGAATTTGATACGCTCACTCACCTTCACAATTGATATGCTATTTTTCTTAATAATTTAAATATTTCCTTGTGTCTTCCATCTTGTTGTAGTTCATATTCTTATTTGGGTATTTCGCCACTCTGCAAATTAAAAATATTAAATAAGATAATGGCTATCCAGAGACTCTTGTTCGGAACATTTTCAATACATGAAGCAATGCCACACACATACAAAGGAATGACACTCAAAAATATAATACTCTAACTATACTGTATATTCCAGGCATATCTGATAAAATTAGACCAATTGGAAATAGATGCAATGTTAGGACGGTATTCAAAACGATGAATACTTTGCGGTCAGTTCTTACAAAAACTAAACCGTTCAACAAAGAACAACATTCAATGAATTGTATATATTGCAATGACTTATGTGATATATTATTTTATATTGTAGTGAATTAGCTTTAACTATAAATCACCACACAAAACTTTTTATTTGACTTTAAACGGACATTGAATTTTTGGTGAAAAACAACTCCGGGTTCTTTATTTACTGGCAATGTCGTTAAAAATGGTGTTTTGCCCCTATCTGAATTACTTATCTGAATTAATAAGTTGGCTAGCTCATAGAATCACAGCATGAAACTCAAAAATCTCAAACGGGCGTTGGGTTCCTTAGTTAAAATTAGTGCGGGACGCCGCTGTATTATCGTGAAAATTACTTTACAGAGCGCCTGCGCTCACAACGTCAAATGGTGACACACTAAGAATTGTAAACATACAGAAGTCGTGCGTTTTTGTGAAATTAAATCAACTAAAATGAGCAGATTTTATCGGTAAGTCAATTTTAATTTACCGCCATCAAACGGCGTCTAAACCACTTTTGTTTCTAGTGACGCTAAGCCTTGGTTGTTTTAAACGGCGTGGGTCTGCGTTCAATTGTTTATGGGGCCCATTTGCCAATTTTAACTAATTCTCCTGGGTTTATTATTATATTTGGGCACACAAATCCTCCGGAAACCGGCTCTCCAAGACTGCCCTCAGGTTTGGCCAAAATTTCAGCCAGATCGGGCGTATATAAAAAATTTTTACTAACCTAACCTCTCTTGCAGGCGAAGTCACGGCCAGGTCCCCTCTGGTAATTTTACCGCTTCCTGCAGCTCCCCGGCGATGATCTGAAGGTTGGTGGCTGCTCGAACTCCCCACTGGTAATCCCTGCTTGCTTCTCAAGACCTCGTACGGTGCTCGTTGTCGTGTCCGGAAGGTCCCCGATGCCAACGTCGAAGAGCAGCCGAAAGAAATTTATTTTTATGACGTGGAAACTCTTGCCTTTATTGGTGTCGATGCTCTGCAGCCTTGTGAACACGATGGCGTACTTTATTTTTACCTGAATTTATGTTTAACACCCAAAAAGATTAATTAAAACTCGAGCAATTTTCAACGTGTCAGCATCATTTTATTGTTAAAAACAAGCGCCTGTCTGGTTGCTGTGCAACTACCATTAAACATTGATTTTAACAGGAAGTAAGTAACTCAATTACATTAATTTAAAATTCTAAAACTAACAAATGTGATAATTATGTACAATAACCTTAGCCTAAAATAATTGTTCTTTGATTTTCATAAAATTGTCCATCTAGGAATGCGCCACAATGTTTATTTAAAAAACACTTTTAAGTTTAACTTGGTCACTGCTCTGATTATTTATGTGTTCACCAAAATTTTATCACTGGCCTGCTTGGATCTTAATTTCTGTACTTTTGCCTGCTATCCTTCAAATTCTTCGGTTTTCCTTCTGTATGTAAATTTGGCTGGCTTTGTGCTCTTTTGCACGTTACAATCGTTAATCCTCCTCTTACCACTTATTATTTTAAACTGCTCATTATAAGACCTTTTGTAATTTACTTTAGATTGCTACGCACCTTTGTGACTTTTCATGTTTTAAATTTTACTGTGCCAGCTCTATTAAATTGGCTTTTGCTGGTATAATACTTCAACCTTTTTATATTTTACAAATTTACATTGCTACCTACAATCTATGAAATTTGAGTTTCATTCCGTTCAAGCCTATTCAAGTAAATTCGAATGTTACTGGCTACATTTTACAGTGCAACTTTCAATTGACAAATTATGTGATTTTATTCAGATATGCAAATCATTTCAACTCCGTGTTTTTTATGACTTTAATATTTAATTGTTTGGCATGACTACCAGAGCTGATTTAAGGATCAAATACCATTTCAATATAGTATTCCCTGTGAATGCGGGAAATATTATATCGGTGAAACATCCAGACCTTTAGCAGTTAGAGTTAAAGAACATAAAAATATGATGAAAACATATCAGTTCAATAAGTCTAAGCTGGCAGAACATGCTTGGGATGAAAACCATAAAATACAATGGCACAACACAAAGATCTTGTCTAAAGAATCGATGTCAACTAGGCGAAAAATTAAGAAAACGGCATATATTTTACTTAACGAAGAAAAATGCGTGTCGTCTTTCTCAATATTTTTAGACAATAGTTGGCTATCGATTCTTAAAGATGAGATCAAGTAGGTATAGATATCAACAAACGTCAATGTCAAACAATTCATTGGAGGTTGGTCGTTTTTCCTGCCAGTGAAAAAAAGCTAAGTTCTTGTTCGTTTTAATTGTTATTCGTTGATAACGAGGGCAGATTGTCCCTCGAAACGTTCGTTCTTAATATTTTCGTTATTTAATATTTTTAATTTGCAGAGTGGCGAAATACCCAAATAAGAATATGAATTATGAATTCACGCCACAAAGAAGTTTCAGAGATTATCTTGTTGTATGTTGAACGGTTCAGGGATTTCGTGGTTGAGTGAGATCTTACTGAGTAATTAGTTGAAAAATTAAGATTTTTAGTCCCATATGAAAAACTCTTCTTAGATTTGAATCAAATACCCTTTGATTCTTCTTAGTATAGTAAATGTTTTGGTTTACGACTGGATTATTCACAAACAATTATTTGTTGGGTAATTTTTGCAGTCAGTTATGCTGAAGAAAAATTCAAATATTCGTAAACAATATATATTCGGCTTCTTTTTACGAGCCTACAAATTGAAAATTTACATTTTCTCAAGAAATAAAGGTTTTGTTAGGT